>CAJHQQ010000856.1:0-135303 GCA_905132885.1 Moricandia moricandioides | reverse complement strand
TGCTGGTTCGTAGTCGAGTGGATAGACTGCTATCGGTTGGGAACCTAGCGGGTGTGTGCTTGTTGCATGGTCTGTTCGCGGACTGGGACGTACGTGGGTACGTATTTGGAGCTTGTCGCGGTGGTAACCCTCTATCGGCTGTACGCCGATTGGTTCTACGCGAATTTGGTACGTGTGATCGCGGATCGCGGATCGTCTTGTACAGTACTAGCGGCCCAGTGAGCGAATAAGTGCTTACGTGATGGTAAGGTTTATCGACGGGTGAGTTCCCGGCTGGATGTTACGGATTAGATGCCCGATTAAAAAAAAGGAGAAAGCGATAACACCACTTTTTGTGTTCAGTACAGACTTATTGAAGCTTAAGGAGCGGCCAGTTAGGTAGGGCTTGATGAATCGATGTGTGTTTAGGCATTAGGATCTGCTGAAAGCGTCTACGCTTAACTCCGATACCATCGGTTTTAGATCACAAACTTCCGAGTCCGTACTGGAAAGTATACCTAGGGTTAAAAGAGGTCAGGTTTTATGGACGGACTTTTATCGTGCTTGTATAACGTGTTGTAAAAGTGTTGGGGGAACTTGTCTATGTTATTCATTAATTTTTTGTACATAAGGCCACATATATATACATAAGTCTTGGCCGACATTCCCACATCTTTAGTCGATGTGGGATGTGCTTTACAAAGAGATAAATGGAAAGATAAACCACAAGAGAAAAGAAAAGTCTTGGTCCTTATACATCCATCGATGGTATATTCCTTTTGGGCCGAGTGAGATTCCTTTCGGGTCGGTCTGGCCCAATCCTTGGTCGAATTATGTCAGGCCCAATCCATTGGTTATTTCATCCACAATCATCTGGTTTATAACAATATAGTATTTTTAAGTTGTATTTTTCCTTGGACCTAGATTAATATATTATGGTGAAAAAAAAATTAGAGTAATGAAAATTTAAAATTCCTTAAATAAAAAGAATATTTTTCCCTTTCATTTTGTGGCATTTAAGGTTTTTCTAAATATATTAAGAAAACTATAAGATGTTTCGTTCCTAACTAATAATTAATTTTTGAATTACATTATTATTAATTAAATTTTCAATTTTAAAATTTGACAAGCATATACATTAAAATATAAAATAACAGTTTAAGAAAATAGAAAAGCAAAACGACTATTAATTTTAAACATGGAGTATATTTATGTTCACTTTAAATTAATTCTTTAACCATGCAAGAGTTAGGGTAGACTCCAACATATTTTTTTGAGATATGTTACAGTAACTAATGCTATGCTGATTATTTATTTATTTTTCACAAAAAAACAGCAGAAATTGTTGGCTTCTCTTCTGAGATAATAACGACCGAAGAATGTGCACAAAAGGTGTCATCTTAAAGCTATTTGTCTCAACTTTGCATTAGTTTTCAACAGGCTCAATCAAAATATTTTCCATGAACTCCATGAAAATATCTTTCACAGCATCTTGGGGTAATCAGCCGTCTTCGTTGCTTTTGACAGTGAAATAACGAAGTTGACATGTTCCCATCGCAGAGGTTACAAAACTCATGGTATTGTCTAGATGTGCCTAATATCCTTCTTAGTTTAAGCACTCTAAATGTTCTTATGTTAGCTTTTGTCATTTTCAATTCCACAGAGCACGAATGAAGCTCTCTTACTGGCAGTGCAGACTTACCTTCCAACTTAAGTTCTCTAAATTCAATTTCTCCTGCACAATATCCCGTAACCAGCGTCCATATGTTCCTAACTTTTTGGAGTATATTTTATTCTATGTGAATTAAAGATTTCTATGTCCAAAATATGCCTAACATTAATTCCCATGAATTGGAACTGACTGAGAGGTGATGACTACCCACATGACAATATGCATGGTGCTGTCAGTCGAACTCTGAAGCCAACTCATGTGCTGACCAAGAGTGTCCTAAAGAACACATGAGCTAATGATAATCATGTAATTGCAGAAAGTCCGGTTGACCCATCACCACCACCTCCTAAGACTGATACATTCGTAAGCTCTGATTCCAAGAAATCTCCAACGTTTAAGAAGCCCTGCCACACTTACGGATTCCAATCGTTAAACCCTAGAAAGAAAATTTTCAGGCTCATTATCTATCTAAATTAAGAGTTTGAGTTCAATAATGAAATACTACTTTTCTTTTTAATGAACCCAACTGACTAATGTCCTTTAGCGGGTAAGTTTTTAGTTTCAATATTTTTGTTTAAAAGTTTTAACGTGCTTAAATTCATGACTTTTGTCTCCCAAGATTTGATGTTCTCATACCAATTGGGTTTGTGACTGAGATTGAATTGACTGAATGGAATATGCAATCTTATGCGAAGGAGGTCATGCACATGAGTCAAAGACTAAAAGACAATTAATGATGGTTCCATTTATTTCTCTGAATATAAACATCTGCAAAGATCAAAGCTTCAATTCACCACATTACAACTTAATTCCTAAGTTATACTAAGAAGTATATACGACCCCACATATCACGCCCAATGCCACATCAAACAACAACCATAACCGAAAACCACGGCTCAAAAAATAATGTAGCTCATCTCTCACATTGTTATGGCAAAGAACACAATAATAGCATAAACCAACAACCAATAATCAAAGCAACAATCCGTACAAAGTACGGACAAACCACTAGTATTATTATAAAATTGCTCACCTAGTAATTTGGTTTTGAACGCTTAGAAAAATCAACTGATTTATTTAATCATGTAGGACCTACGCATGCTGAGGTGGACAACTTTAGAAAATGAACTCTATATATATATATATGTGTGTGTGTGTGAGATTATAATTAAACTACATGGTTTGACTTCAAAACCCCATACTCTGAAAAATTAGCTTTCTGATTTTAGGCTGATAAACTAAAAAAAAATCTGTTTTAAAGTCTACAAAAATCAAGACCTAGTTTTTTAGGGCTCTTGCTATAACCAACGATCAACGAATATGTTGATTTTATGTGTTTTTGAAAAGTTGTCCAAAAAAATGTGTTCATGAAATTTTAGTTTTTTTCTAGATTTAGTTTTTTTTTATGAGCTTTCTTGCGACATATCTCAAATCACCTGGATTTGTACCTCTTCTTATTTTTGCAATAAAAATTCAATCTTTAGATCGATTTTTACCTTCCGCTTGTCGGATTTTTCATTCGCTTAGGCGGCTTTTGAAATTCCGGTTAATTGGATTTTGTTTTCCGAATAGCGGATTATGTGTTCTTGTGTGTCCGGTTGTAACCCCTTCCGCAAATATTCTCTATCCCATGTATCTTGAATTGATATTCACTTCTTCTCCAATCATCCTCAAGGTTCTTTTCTATGAGTATAAATCTTGCTCTGTTTTATGTCTTAAAGAGTACAGTTTCTCAGATGGAAAGGATGTTAGAGTTGTTAGATCTATTTTGGTTAACTTCATATAGGTTCAGTAGAATTGGCATCTTATAGTTGGGACATGGTCCAATAAAGGATCTATTCTTCAGTTGATTGAATTTTCCCAGTTATAATTATTGGCTTTTAAAAGGTATTTATTCAAAAGTACAAATTAAGGATGGGATAAAGTGTTGAGAAAAGGAAGATAGAAGCTCGTTGTCGTCGATAATTGATGAAGTCGCCAGCAAGAATGGTTGAGATCTCTGACGAGCAAGATTCCCAAGGCTGCATGTCCTTTGCTTAACACATGTTAATTTCTTTTCATCATCATACACGTGTATGGGTAGAAATATGTACTCTTACCTTATCTTTGGGTTTTAAATAGTATGAAAAGTTGACAAAAAGGTTATAATTATAATCATTAAATAATAATAGAAGACTGTACAATACTTTGCCCAAGTAGAGTGTAAACGCGTGGGTGTGTCGGATTAGTAGTAATATTGTTTAAAAATGTTTATTCTTGTGCAAAATATCCATAAATTTTATTCGAGTCATTATGCTTTTCTATTCAAATCTAAAAATTGGGATATCCATGACTCTACAAAATCAAGAAAATACTAATATGTAATATCCGCAAGAAACGAAGCAAATCACAAATACTAATATGCAATTTCTGATCTGATCATTTATATGCGTATCAATACATATATTTAAAGAATTCTATATAAAATATTATATTTTATACAATCTGTAAAACATTTTTAAATGAATTTATTATATAACTAATTATAAATTAAAGAATTATTATTTTATAATAAAATATTACTATTTAATATTATTTTGATTTTTATAATTTTAATTTCATGTGTACGGATTGAATCGGATATATGGTTACAAATCTAAAAAATTTTGGATATCGAGATACCGAATATATGGATCGAATCAGATCGAATAATTAATTTTTTGAACGAAATGGATCCAATCACGTATATCTCTAAAACACCGGATATTTAATCCGTCTCCACCCCTAGTACTTGTCAACTTGTCATGATAGACCTTTTCTCACGTTTATTTACTTTTGTAAACTATTTACGTGTTTATAATTGAAAACAAGTGTTTTTATGAATCAGTTATAACTTTTTTATATATAAAAAAGGAAGATATTAGGAGTATGCATGCAAATCAGTTGATTAAATTGAGTTTTGAGGTAGAATATGATTTTTTTTAATGGCTACATTTTATTAATATCAAATATGGTTCAATCATACTATTAATCTTAAATGAAGACGTGATAATTTGATTGGTTTCTTAACTTACTAATGTGACTAAGCAAATATTACGTGTGATAATGAGTCATATGTGATTTATCAATACACCTAAGATTAGACACTCTAAATTTGCTGACATGACTAGTGTGGGTTTAGCTATCCTAAATTGTTTTTAATTACGGCTTTCTTAATCTTTGTTTGTGTTAATCTATAATCTGGTTATCCTAATCAAAATTCGCTAGGTGTTAATCCTCTAATTTTGGTTTTCTAATTTCAAATCATAGTTTTGTAAAGTTTGCTGCATAAATCTAAGTTATATTGTTGGAATATTCTATCCTCTTGTTATCCTATTAAAAAATTGGTATGTTGGTATCCTCTAATATCATTTTGATTTAACATGCATATGATTTATGGTTTAGGGTTTAGGTTTGCAAAATATTTAGGGTTTATTTTAGGGTTTAGGGTATAGTTTGCAAGACCAAATTAACATATATACTGTATATACTATGATATTTGATATGTTGTAAGTTTGAAATTTCTATATTTTCTAATAACCAAAATTATCTCATTCACACATGGAAGTCTTTTCGAAAAAAAAATTCACCTTGTAAGATAAGTATGATATTTATTAAGGAATGCTACACACGAATATTCCTTTAATATACTTGAAATTATTTTAATATTATTTTATATTTTTATTTTTATCTTCATGAAAATTTCACCTTCTAAATATTTATGATGAATCGAAATCCTTTCCTAACTATTCAGAACTAAAATTTCCAAACGTCTTGTTGTATATTTTTATGCTCTTTTTGTTAACAATACTACTCACATCCGTTCATATACCATATGTTTTAGATATTTAATGCAAATAAATTATAACTACATTGAATACCATGCCACTAAGAAGGAAATAGATCATGGAGTCAGTACTCTTACCGTCTAATATAATGCTTGATCACATTGCTGTGACCATTATTATAATTTTCATATTTCGTAACTTCATATATACCAATATTATCATTTTCTATCATTTTTATATATGATTCATATACTTTTGTAGAAGGCAATGAAACAGGATGTGAATACAAGAGTGGATGCACTATTTATGGTACTACTTACTGATATTGTTATTTTAATATCTTTAAATATCCTTCATATACTAATGTTTGTTATCTAGTGCTGATGAACTGCATTGAGGACCAAACAATTGAGAAGGCAATGTGTCAGCATGTGAGTATACGAGCATATGCAGTTTTAATGTAGGAAAAAAACAGTTAATCATGTTCAAGTAGTTGACAATACGAGCAAGAATGATCGTGGTCGAGAAGATTATAACATAGACATGAACACACAGTTAACCTACTGATAAAAAGTCTTCTACCTATCTATATCTAGTGTTATGGATTTATAGTTATATTTGTAAAGATTAGAACTTATATTATTGTGTTATGAACTTATTATTATGTTTGTCATACTTTAGAATTTATATTATTGTGTTACGAACTTATTGTTGTGTTGAACTTGTGTCAACTGTTATATTATTAAAACTCTCTCCTTTAAGTTGCACAACCATAATCTTAATAATAGATTTACAATGAAGATAAACAGTTTATAATTACAAGAACTTGAATGAATGAATAAAGCATTAGAAAAAGATTTTTTTAACAGATTGAAGACAAGTGGATATATTAATTTTAATATTATAGAAACTATGAAAGCAATAGTCTCCTAAGCCTGAGAGAACTAAAATGTTCAGTGAAATTTGAAAGCGAAGTAGAAGATTTCTAGAGAAGTCTAGTAACGGTAGATTTCTCTAGAAATCTTTTAATTAATGGGAAGACTTCTTTACAAGTCTTCTAATTCATGGTCAAAATTAGATGAAATTTAAGTTTCTTGAATAAATTTTAATTTTTTGCTTGATTCGTTTGAAGTATGCTGAGAAGTCTCCTAAGAAGTTTGATTGAGAAGTCTGCTAAAAAGTCTCCCGAGAAGTCTGATATATAGACTTGAGATCTACAAACCTGCATATCGAAAATCTTTAAAATGATTTCAGTGAGACAGAATTTTCAAAAAATAAATATTTTAAACTTAAATAAGAAGAAATCAACTAAAATAAGTTTAAAATATTTTTTATTAGAATCTAACATACAAAAACAAAATTATAATTTATATTATTAAACTAGAAGTTTTAATAATAACAAAATATATAATTGCAATGATTTTAAATTAGATTTTTATTTTGTTTTAATACACACAAGAAATGAATATATTAAAAATTAAATGAATATCTTAATTTTTAGAAAGAAAGATAAGCCATGAAAATACAGTTTTAAGCTAAGTAATAAAAAAATACATTAAGTTGAAACTATAACTTTATTTAGATTTAGCATACAAAAATAATTGCTGAAAAATAAAATCGTACCAATTTTAGCAGTTTGCATAGCTGAGTTCTTTAGAAGAAATCTTTTGGAGAAGTCTGCTAATGAAGTCCGAAGTACGATATTATCCTCAGATTTGAAAAACTTACATATCCAAAAACTTTAAAATGGCTTCGTAACAAAGAAAAAATTCAAAACTAAAAATTTTAATGCTTAGCAACAAATAAAACAATCAAATTAGGTTGAATTATATTTTTTCGAATCTAACATATAAAACACACAATTATATATATATATATATATATATATCCAAAATTAATAGATCTACCTTTAAAGGAGTGGAGATAAAAAACCAACAAAAACAAGATAAATTAGTGAAAAAAACATGAGACAAACAAATGAGAATTGATATAAATTTTGGTGTCGTCAAATCCAAAGAGATTAGGTTGGAGAATTTCAGATTGAGAAACATTGCATTGTTGTTGGCACCTATTTGAGTGAAAGTTAGAAAATGTGTAATTTTTCTTTATATAAAGAGACAAAATTCTAATTAGATTAAATATTTTTGGTTCAGAAGATGACTTGGTAACTCTTCTAACATAAAACACACTAGAATACTTTCCAAGAAGTTTTCTAAACCCTAAATTTACTATTCATCCGAGAAAACTTCCCAAAAAATATTCTAATGCATCATATTTAGAAAACTTTCCAAGAAATCTTCAAAATCCTAAAGTCAAATAACTAACTAAATATTAACAATCACTTCATTAAACATAAGATCAACTTATAAAAATTTTTTTATTAAAAAAACTAAACACATATATGTCAAACTTAAATATTTTGATTTTTAAGATTCTAAAATCTAACCCTATAATACAAGCAATGCTACAACATATGTTACCAAAACCTAATCCAAAGACAATAGTGATTTACAATCTATATTCACTCGTCTATGTTGAAAATAATTTAATTTTAGTAAATCTAAATTACATCATTATATTTTTTTTTATAATTATATGATTTTTATTTATTTTACACCCAAATATTTTTATGAACTTTATGAATTATTTTATGATTAAATACATGAGAAGATAAAAGACTTCACTAACCTGAAAAGACTTCGCAGGGTTATAATCGTAAAAGTAATTACATATTTTTTGTTTCTCTTAAAGATATGCTTGTAATTTCACTATCGTTTTGGATTACTTTTGCATTTATTTGAATTTGGAATATATTTTTGCATTTAAAATAAATGTTAAGTCATTTTTTGGCAAATCCTCAGTAAATATGTTTATATATTTATTTTTTTATATTTTTTACTGAATATTTATTATTTATAATATTATTACATGTTGAAATCAATAACTACTTTATTTCAAACGTTTGGAAATGGATTTTTTTATAATGTTCTTACTTTAAATTATTCAAAATACTTACATAGTCATATCTGAGTCACAATTCAAGTGCATTAACTTTACTGTCGACGATTTGAATTATTTCTGAATTTAGTTTTACATAAAAATAAATTTTCTGTAAAAATAAAGTGGTAATATGGTTTTGTGGATATATCTATTTTATTTTTAAAATCAACAATTAAAATTTTAGACCCAGAAAAGGTGAAACTCATCATTATAATTTTCATTAAGTTCCCCGTATATGTGAGCATTTAAGGATAAAAGGTGTTTATGAAAGATATCTTGCTAAACATATGTAAATAAATATAATGAACTTTTAATTTTAAGTTTGAATATACTATTTTATAATTTTCTTGTTTTATTCAGTGTCATAATTATTAGTTATTTTCTATAAAAATTTGAAAATATTGTATGAAACTGTTTTAAAAGAAAAAACCTAAATTTTATTGACCAAACCATTTTAATCCCATCATTAGTCACATATAAAATCATATGAAAAAGTAAAGGGAAATTGGATTGTATGACCATCAAAAAAATTATAATTCAGTCCATAACCAAAAGTCCTACATTTTCACTGTTTCTCATATCTTTTATGTAATATTGCTATATTACTCTTGATTATAACTGATAAAACCTGCTAAGAAAAAAATAAATAAGTTAATAACTATTATATGTTTCCAAAATAGTTCGTGTCTATTTGAGAGTCACAAACTGTCTCATAATAATTTTTTTTTCTTCTCTATTTCTTTCTCTCCCTCTCAGATCTCTGTTTTTTTATACGACGAACAAATTGTTATCACCATCTTCCCAGATTTGTACCACCTGAAGAATTGCATCGGCAAAGATGAGGAAACGAAGAATTGGGTGAAGAATCAATTGATGAAGTTGAGGAAGATGACGAAATCGAAAAAGACGATGAACTCAAGATGAATATAAAATTACATAGTCATGGTCAGTGAAGACGAGGAGGGAGATACTTACATATTTGTGTACAAATTTTTGAGTTACCATACTATTTAAGATATACGCTACTTGTCCACATATTTCTATACTATATGAAATAGAATAGTATGTTGTGCTCTTCAAATTCAATAGTTCTCATATTTGTAATGAAATTTTTAGGGATATCAAAAAAATATAGGAATACCACTTTTCTCTCCTCCTGAAGCTTGTCATCTATATTCTCTCCGCTTCTTCTAAGCAATGTAATATTTGTTTATTTCCATTCCATTTGATGAACATCGAATAGAAATAAGTTATGTTTCTATTATACAGTATATAAGCATAAGTTATGTTTTGTTGTTGTGTCATTGATATGAATCTTGGTTTATGATCAAAACTAAATATTTACAAATTAGATTTTAGCATTTACATAACAACACCAATACAAGTTTCACACAAATTTACATTATTCTATTTATAATGATTATGATTACATTTTAAAAGGAGATTATCACAATGAATTGTTTATATTATATAGTCTAATATTACATAATATAGTTTAAAAATTAAGATTACATAATATTATGTAGTATTTTATGATTTTCATAATTGAGTTTAGGATTTAGTGATTGTAATTTAGGGTTTAGTATTTGGAAGATGAGGATTGAGATTTGAGTCAACATTAACTTCTTACATGCAAGTATATTTCATAATTTCTCCGATATGTACTATACTATTTATTTTTTCAATTCTATTTGGGTTTATGGTTGCTACTTGGGTTTAGGGTTTATATTTGGGTTTAGAGTTTAGTGATTATGATTTAGGGTTAGATATTTAAAAGTTGAGAGTGGGTTTAGTATTTAGAAGTTGTGTGTGGGTTTAGAGTCCTATACTACTTCGGTGATATAGAATACAATATTTACTGAAAATCTTATTTTATCTATTTATTTTACTGTCATAGTTCATATTTGGGTGTAGGATTTAGTAATTAGGGTTTAGAGTTTATGGTTTAGTATTTAAGAGTTGGGATTGGGGTAATGATTAGTATTTAAGGATTGTAGGTGTGCTTTGAGTCCTCCTATACTACTTCGGCGATATGGAATAGAACACTCATTGTATGTGTGCTTAATAAACATGTAACGTGGATGTCTCTTTCTTCTTTCATATGGGATAATTTTTGGTCACTCCTGATAATATATTATTTGTGATACATCACATTTACCGGGTAACTGCAAATAGGAAGGGTATAACCGGCTCACTTTGAATGTAAATATTAGATTCTTCATTATGTCAAAATCAATGCCATCTACTTAATTTCACTTCCAGATTTGGTTAGATAGCAAAAAAGCCCAAAAGTAAACCTCCGGAGAACGGATGTGTTTCAGTCTAAAAAAAATCACTCGAGGTCATGTTTGTGAGTTATTTCCAGTTGTCTTTCGATTGAAGTTACCTTTTTCTTCATATGGTTTAATAAACTTTTACACACCAATAATCGGACATGTTTCGATCTCATCAACCATCATCATGAATAAACCAAATGATCTAACACATAAAACAATTTTATTCAATCATGGTTAAATAACAGTCGATAAATGATAATATACTATTACATTCATCTGATATATTATTCTCAATTTATAAATTAAATTAACTTGTTATATAAAGATATATTATTTTGTCTTCAAGCAACCATCATAAGCATTGGTAGAGTTTCCATATGCGTTACTGCATTCAACTATTGGCTTATTTCCATCGACCGTAGTAATATCAATCTTATCTAGAACTATATCTTTGCAAGATGTGACTTCGCTGCAGTCTATCTTTATAATCACATCTTTTCGTGACGTTCCATGAATATTCGTGAATGTCACGTTGTTAATCGCCACTGCTGATGATTCCTATTAAATAAAAGATATATAAAAAATAAATAAAAACAACCTAAAGAAGTTTTATTTTTTACACCAAAAAAAAACAAAAAGAAAATAAATTACCTGTAAGGGGAGACGTCCCTTGTCAATATAGTGTTGATTGATTATAATTGGATTTTTAGTTTCAGTGAGCATGATGTCCTTGAAAACTATATTTCTTGCATATCCTTTACCATTCTAAACATCAAATTATATATATATATATATATATATATATAAGTAAAGAAAATCATATAATTATTATAACACTTCACTTAGTTCTTAAATACACAAATATGATTAAAGATTTATTACCGGCCATGTCTTAATTCTCGCTCCATTATCCGTCCTATAGAAAGTGCAGTTAGTCACTTGGATGTTCTCAACTATAGATTCTTCTCCATCTTTTCCTAAGCTTCCCACACTGTAATATAATTACAAATGAACAAAATGCGTTATATAATCTAAAAATAAATATAAATATATATGACATTAACAAATCACATATAAATATTTAAAAAAAAAACTAATCATAGGTATACCTTATTCCATGTCCAGGACCACATTTCATCCTTGTGATGTTGATATTTATACTTCCACTGTTTAAAGCTACACAGTCATCTCCTGCAAAGTTTTAAGATATTGAAATACGAATAACCATATTATGCCATTTGAAATGGAAATCTAGTTATTCCACAAAGATAGATATCTAATGACATACCAGTTCCAACGAAAGCGTCATATATTTCTACATCAGTTGATGTTGAAATATCAATTCCATCGGTGTTAGGGCTATCACCGGGTGCAACAAGTTTTATTTGCGTGATTTTCACTTGTTTGCAATTGCTAATTGAGATATGGTTTCTCGGGCTATTGAATGAGGTTATTCCATTTATTTCAAGATTATTGCATCCTCGAAAATGCAATTGCTATAATAAAAATAGATTACACTTTCGCTATGAGCGTTTCATAATAGAATTTATAGTCAAATTAATAGCGAAAAATATATTTACTCACAGTGGGGCATTTAGAAGCTGGGAAATTGGCCTGAATTTATTGAGTATGAGAAAACATTATATCCACACATTTTATGAATATAAGTATAACTAATTGTTTAATTTCTTTTTAACATATAAAAATATTTCACCTCCCAGAAAGAAGAACCATGTCCATTGATTGTGCCTGAACCAATGACCGTCAAACCGATAATGTTCTTAAAACTGACCCATTCATATGACTTAAAGCCGGACCATGCTTCTTTGTTAAGAGGGGCTACAATATTTCCTTCAAACTGTAAAGTTGAACACAAATACATTCCAAATCAACAAATAAATAACTTTTCAAATGGATCTTAAAACTATTAGTCTTGAAGTGTTACCTGAATTTGTACAGATGGAGAGTTACATGGACCTTGAAACACTAGAGGTTGTAATAAAAAGGTATTATCTGAAGGAACAAGGAGTGTTTTATTACTCCCACCACTACTGCACATAGCTTTCCATGCTTCTATAAAAGCCTTTTCCAAAAACAAATTTAAAACAGTAAATATATGGCTAGGTTATATATTTTTTTGGTTTACCTTTTTTTTTGATAAAAAATTCTTGGTTTGACTATAAGAAAGTTTTTATACAAGAAACTGTAGCACGTTATACAAAAAATGACCAATCATGGCTGGGGAATCATTTCCAATCCTTTAGCACATTCCTCTAATGAATATAATTGTAATTCAAATTTATTTATACTGTAAGAAAATTATATCAAAATTTAAGTGTCATCATTTTTGTTTTCTAAAAATAAAAATGATTCTAAACTTAATAGGCTTATAGCTTCATCTACTCTCTTGATAGAGCTCAAAGTGAAGAGTCATGTTTTAATGTTTTTTTTTTGAAAAAAAAAAATCAGATAATATTATAATGGAAAATTGAGATAATGTTTTGCAATATTATACATTTGAATCATCGGTAGTACCATCTCCCTTGGCACCAAATTTAAGGACATCATATACTTGACCATTTACAAATCCAAAATTGACAAACGTCAACACAAACACAACACATACTATGGTTACCTACAACATCCAAAACCAAGGTCAGATGGAAATAAACATATTAAGGAAAATAGAAATTATATATATATATATATATATATATATATATATATATATATATATCATATATACCATTTTTTGAAGATGATAAGATGATTTCATTAACAAGAGAAAAAATATGATGATCAGATGATTGAATGTAAGTTATTGTGTCTGTGTATGTGTTGTTTATGACATATTTAAATACTTACAAATCATAGATGTAGTTCTGAAATTCACATATTTTATACCTAAAATCATCACTCAACAAGTTTGTGCATATACGGGATGTAATCCAATTAGATGATTAGATTTAGAAAAAAATCTTAATTTCTAGAATTCTAAAATATATACTATGAAAACAGTCAAGAATATAAGTTGCAAGAGGGATGAAAATATATAAACAGAAAAAAATAAAATGCACTGAAAAATTCAAAAGTAGAATTATATTTGGAAGTAATAATAATCAGATTGCATTAACCTGATGATATATTTTCAAAATCTGATCATTATTTATATGTAACTTAATAGAGATTGACATCTTAATTTGTACACTTTTAAAATATAGATTATTATTTTAGATAAAAGATCTAACAGTAATTTACTTGATAATCCATTTTATTATTATATTGACTTTTTCCTAGTAATTTTTATGAAAGATAATATTAAAAACTATCTTTTTGATTCTTAGTAATAAAAGAAAATTTTTATTCTTGAAAAGAAAACATAGTGTAATTCAGAAAAAGATCTTATAACAGTTAAAAGTTCAATCCATTGAAAAGCAAAGAAGGGTAAATGACTTTTTAACACTGGTTAAATCATTAATTACATTTTTCTATAATTTTTTTTTATTATATATAATGATCAACTATCTGTAATATATGCTATATTGGTGAACATTTTCACGGACAACGATTCTACGATGTAGCCTTCCGCTTATTACTTGGATTCCATGCAACATTTTCAATGGTCGTCTCTTTTACGCAACACACAACACAGCATATGTCTTTACCTGCATCACTCAATAACTTTTGATAAGCATTACATCTTATAATATTTGAGAAGTTACATCTTAAAAGAATTGCATTTATATCAAATAGAAGGCTTTAAATCTTGACCACGACGACAAGGTGCTTCCACAAGTAAATGGCTTTTAGAGGAACAAATTCTGGCCATAATGGATCACCGGATGTGATTCTCAATCATTATAGTTAGATAGTGAAGAGAGTACCTTATAATATCATTAAGTTGATAATTTTATCATTATTAGGTCATTTTGTTGTACTGCATGCAGATTGTATTTTTATATTTTTTAATTTAAAAAATAATTTGAATAAAAATATCAGTATCTTTATAAAAATTAACCAAATGAAAATAACTTGTGTTTTTAGCTGTAATTTCTTTGATGAACTTTATTATTCCTCACATGGCCTATTTTTGTTCTGTCTATATAATTATATGGCATAGTTGACCCATATGTCAAAAGAAATATAAAACATAAACCAATTTTTATAATCTGCCAAACAATCCAAATAATATTATGAATAAAAATATATCTTCAAATTTATGAAGATATATTTTTAAACAAATCCAATAATATGAATTTAATATGAAACATCCGATTTTAAAACAATCGAATATTTTACATATTTTAGCATTTAATTTTGGAGTCATCATATATCACTTTAAAAACTAAGTAAATTTTTTGAATATATTTGATGAATTTCATATTATAAAAACTTTAATCGGATAAATATTTATCTTACAACATTTTAAAATATTTAGATTAAGATTACTACTAACACTAAATTAAAATTTGTATAAATGAAACTTCTTATATTACTATGTAATGAAATAAATTTATATATTTTTCCATTTAGAATAAAAGTTATCTTCAGACAGTTAAATATACATTTAATAAAAATTGAATATCAATACTATTAAAACAGAAGCACAAATTTGGACCCAACTTGATTCTAGGTAAAATTTTTTAAAATACTATATAATATAACTAATGCCCCTTACAATATTATCTTTAAGTCTAATGCATTTATATATATGCATATAAACTACCCTAAATTCTCTGATTATTTATAGTAAGAATCTAAATGGAGCAATTACTAATGATTTTTTTAGAATGATATTATTTTAAAGGAACAAACATTATTGTTTCCAGATCTTAACTTATTTAACTAAATTTTTTTTTCAAATAGGTTATTAACATATCTTAATTTTTTCTAATGATTTCAATTTTATATTCAAAATAGTAACAAATAATATGTTGAAATATTTCTTATACGATCTAACATCTTTAAACTTATTCTCAAACAATATAAATAACAAAAAAAAACTAATACTGTCATATAAATACATTTTTGTCTTCTCTAATATCAGTTTTCATTTTTTCGAATAGTAAAAAATCGTCAAAATACAAAGAACTACAAATCTAATAGTTTTTTTTTCAATTTATGTACAATTTAAAAGTATATAAAAACTTAATTTTAGAAATATTATCAATTTTCTTTGGAGTTTTAATGGGCCAACCATGATTATTTCACATGTTAATGATAATCGTTTAAATTTTTACCGGATTTTATCAGAATTTTAATTAACAAAATTGTCATTAAATTTGAACTAGATATATACGGATCACCTGATTTACAGTTCAGCCGCGGGTCCGAATCTGATATGAAAACACTGAATATCTATTTTTAACATATAGATGTATATCATAATTAAAAAAATATCAACTAACATTTTTATCCAAAAATAAACCCGCGCTTTGAAAGCGCGGGTTTAAAATCTAGTTTCATAGTTTAAAGCTAATACAATTTTATAAAATTTTAATCCATGCAATATTACTATGAATGTTCATTAACATATAAAATGGAGGAAACTGGCTCTTATATGAAAAAAAACATATTTATATAAATTTCCAATTAATAGAATTCCACATGTATATATATAGTTCCGTTTCTTCATAATTGTTACTTTATGCTTTAGTTGTAAGTGTGGATTTATTTGTAACATAAATTCATGTTCTTTTGTTTTTAATAAATTTCTATTAAACGAGAAACTTAATATACAACCAGTTTAACTATATATATAAGGTGTATCTAAACATGTTACACCCAACTAGAGAAAATTATAAACATTGTAATCGGGAAAATCTCTCAAATAGACATTTTTTGAAGTTTTTGTCACAAAAATAACACTAAAAAAATAACCAAAATAGATCTTTTTATTTTGTAAATTTTAATATTTTTAAATTTTTATTTAATTATAAACCTCACCTCCAAAACCCAATCCCATAACTCTAAATCTTAAGTTTAAATTAATTAACCCAAGTGATATAAATATATATTTACATTCTTTAATAAAGTCTATTTTGTTCATTTTTTTCTTTGATTGCTATTTTGGGGACAAAAAGAATTTAGGTCTATTTTAGTCTTTATCTCTTATAATTTTCATGGTATTGTTCTAAATTTTTGTTTATTTTTTACATATGTTACAGTTTTAACTAATAATTAGATAAAACATTTTTCAAGTAAATGTTCAGTTTCATCAATAAGTTTCGAAAGTTTAAAGATCATTGTTGAACCTAGATATATCTGAAGTTGAATATTTCAAGCTCAAGTTATTGTACTAATTAAATTTGTATGAATTATTTATTACATAGATTTTTACAATAAATCTTACAATACTAAAAGTTCTATATATTTAGCATTCAGCATATCCACGTAGATGTAAAAATCAACCAATAACAACACTGGAAAATGCTATGTCATCAATTTAACATGTCAACTCAAAAAAAAAAAATCTCAACCAAATCGATCCCTCTTCCAGAACACTTCGACGAAATGATTCATGGTACAACAACCACCTCAAGTTTTAAATAGATCATTACGCCTTCTTCCAAACATATTACTCTGTCTTCATCATCTCTTTTATGCAATCCCCTTCCGGATATGGGTTTCATTACGTTTTCGTCGCACCAAATTTTGATCCCTAATCGCCTCCTCGATAGTCAAGTTTCCTTGGAAGCGGCAGTAAAATAAGAATTAACATGAAGCCTTTGAAGGAGATAACTCAAATAAGATGAACAACATTGCGAGGGATAACAACTAAGTTCGGCTCCAAAGTTACTTCCTCTCAGCTTAATCGTAAAAAAGGTAAAGCATCAACCATAGAAAAGGTTAGCCTTATTCTCAGTTATTTAATTGCTTATAGATTCAGATCATAAATGGATGATGTATGTCGTTGATAAATTTAACGATTTCTTAATGTTCTATCACATATTCATGGTTTCTCGGACTGGTCAGTCCAACATGAAATCATTATACAACAACAAAAAAGCATCCATATTTAATTATGAGTTTTAATGTCCAATCGTCATGTCGTTAACCAAATTTAATCTGATTTTTTAGATGTTTCTATGTATGTGTCTAAACAAGTTTATATGAAATATCTTCAGTTTTGTTAGATTCTGATTAAAAAAAATATATACCTTTGTATTTCTTGGAAATTCACAGATTATTACGACCAAGTGGAGAAATGTATATATATATATTAGTGCTCAACATGGGTCATGGTAAAAAAAATGTTCACACGTTAGTTTTTTTCTTTTTTCTTTTTTATCTTTTTAAAAATCTTTGGACCAATCAGTTTGTGTTTGGTTCCCTGACCAATGTTGGATTGTTACTTTCAACGAGTAAAAGTGAGAATGAAGAAGAAGAGAGATCATACATATAGACGAGCTTTAAAGATCATTGCGAAATGTATACGAGAAGAGGTTCTTTCGCATATTTGCTCCCATACATTTCAGATTTGTCTCACATAATTAAAAAATTGAACCTTTGGACAATCTTATCGAAATTAAGTATTAACTGCGATTGTTTTATCGAGGGATGGAGATTGGAGAATGGAGGAACATGCCATATGGTACACTGCATGATTTTATAGCCTCTCTGGTTCCATCAGAGACATGGTAACATTCTTTTTTTGCTTACTGCAGCTTTGTTCTTACCCATATGTTGTCCTATTTTTTTTGCTTCTCATGATGTTTCTTTGTTACACTTGGCTCCTTTATGATTATTCCTTTTTCTTATGAGAGAAGTCTATATAAGAATATATTGGATTTGAGGATAGCGACGCCACAAATCATTCTGAATTATGCTTTCCTTCTTGAGGAGAATAAGTACTTTGAAGATGCTTTCTATGTGTATGAAAGAGGTGTCAAGATATTCAAGTATCCTCATGTTAAAGACCTAGAGCTGGAGTGGGCAAGAGAGTTGTTTGAGTATGCTGTTTGAATGGAAATCTACCTTTTGTACACATTCTTTATCGTTTAAAGGTTGTTCATTGTTATCTATTAATTTGTGCTTGATCTAACTTCTCTTATCTTTATTTCAGGCTCCATCAGATGCTGTCAGAACCTTATACTCTCAGTATGCCAAGCCAGAAAAGGATAGTGGTTTGGCCAAGTGAGCTATGAAAGTTAATGAAGAAGCCAGCAGAAAGGTTTCAGAAGGCTAGAGGCTTGAGATGTATGAAATATAAATTTCCCATGCAGCAGAGATGTTTGCACTAGAATTTGGGCTTCCACACAGGGATCAAGGATGTGAAGAGAAGTTTTGGAGAAATTGATGCGGTCTACAAGTATGCATCTCATTATGCTGATCCAAGATATGACCCAGAATTCAGTAAGTGATGCTTTGTGCAATAATTTTCGTTCATGTAAATGATAGTGAATAATTTTGGGATTTGAGAGATTCATAATTTAATTTGAAGAATATGGAATGTATTTTGTAATTATTATATTGGAGTCTAGGTGAGCATTTAGTTATGTGAATATTTGACTTGATTTAATTGAAGGTGCCTTATTTAAAACTTTTTATAACATTTAAATTGTCCGATATGTTTGGGGTTTGGTTAATATATGATTGGAAGAAATTGGTTTGGATGTTTCTACACCAAGTGGCACACATGGGAAAGAAGAGACATATAGAAATGCTTCGGATCAAGAGAAGCGTCTCCGCAAGTTACAGTCAAGTTCGCTCTCTAATCTATTTTAGTCAGGTGTTCTTGCGATGGTTTCCATTGTTTTCATCTCGCAAGCAATTTTTGTTGTCAATTCTGAGAATCCATTTGTTGTAATTTTGACAATTCAAAGCTCACTGACCTAAATTTATTTGATATATTTGTTTCAGACTCATTTCATTCTGCCAGAGAACATGATGCAAACGAATAAGATGGTAGATGCGGAGGAGGTGACAATTTGCTGGTTAAAGTAGGTTTGCCAAAAGATTAAATGCAGCTATGGAGAGGCAGCTCATAGCTTCAATATCTCCCACAGTTACATCAAAATATGGTGGAAGAAAACTGGGGTTTGTGATCTCAGGAATCATCTCATAGTCAGGTTAGAGTGAAGGGAAAACCGGTGACAGGGAATGAGGATATATTGAACTCCCTGAAGAGCATGAACCAAATCAATGAAAGCAGTCTTGGTTCTAGTTTAAACAAGCTCATAGTAGTTATTTTGATCAATAAGAGATAGATACATCATGTTTGTCTTCATGTCGTATATTGCTCCTACCGTGGCATGAAAGCTCTTCCAAGTACCAGGGATGAATTTTGTTCCACTTAGACGTCCAAGATATGATTTTTTTTAGGAATTAGGGCATCTCCGATTTACACTTGGAGGTCTTTGACTATGCTTCCTGAATTCACCTTAGAGCAATCCACAAAAAAGGAATAAATCACTGGAAGGCTCCACTTTTAAGCTTAGCACCTTTGCCATGGTTCTTGGCATAACGCTTACTGAAGAACCGGTGTCGCAGAGTGTATAAGGGTAGTCATGTCCCTTGATGTTACATGAAACAACAAACATCCCAGGGTCGCTTTTCTTCTTCAACTTGACCCTTTACCTTCTACTTTATCTTATGCCTCAGATGATTGAACATTCTTTCAATGTACTTATCATTCTCCTTGGTTTCTATGAAGAACATCCACAATTGTAAGTGTAATAAGCTTCATAGAATGGGTTTTTTAAAGGGATTCTGAGGACTCTCTTTGAAAATTTGTCCATCTCTTTCTTTAGCTTCCCTTCTAAGTTCTTAGGGACCTTTTTATTTTCTCTATAATGTTCATCCATAGCTTCCTGAATTACCGTAGGGACTAGTTCATTTGTCTTTCTGGGTTTGGGTAGGGTGGGTTTCGAGTGCCTATTAGCATATAAAGGCTCACGTCTATGCTTGGCAACCGACACTCTTTGTTTCGAACGACCTTCGATCAATGGTTAGGTCCGGATATTGATTGATGTCCATCTCTTCCCACGATCCCACGGATTCTTCAGGTACTTTCGATCGATGGTTAACTTCGGTTGTTGATCAATGGTCGTTCGATCAGAGTAGGGGTTTCTCACGAGTTTCATCCTCCTGGTGCCTAACATTTTCCACTACTTGCCAAAAAACATCATCTATGATGGCATTGACGTGGTGCTTCTGTACAGCCTCAATCTTCTCCTTAATCAAGGCTTCTTGTCTCCTCACAGCTTCACTGGTCTGAACAACTTGATTCTCTAGTTTCTTCACATGAGTGTCGAGAGCTTTAGATTTAGTGTTGAGGTTGACATAGACAATATCATTTTTTCCATTGAAATCCAGTGTCATCTTTTGTTGTCCCTCCCAAACTTTGTCAATCATAGCTTCAATCTTGTATTCTTGGGTATCTAATGGGGTGTTCTAATAGTAAGAGGCTCCAAAGGTTCTGTTGTTGTTGTAGGATCTCTGCTGTTGTGATCCTTGGTTGTAGCCACTCCTCTGATTATTGCCATAAAAAAAAATTTCTCTAGTTCCCATATCTCTGGAATCCATATCCACCAACAAAATTGACATCTTCTTCTTTACATTTCTCATTGTCAGATACTACTATAGCTTTTACACCTTCTGCAAAACTAACTTGCTTCCTCATAAACCTCTGAACAATGTCCAACTTGGTTTTTACTTCTTCAATCTGATCCTTGGTCAGTGTAAGGACTGCTTTCTTCCTCTCATGATCATTGCTCTTGGTATTGTTGCTATCTGCGAAATTCTCTATCAATATGGTAGCCTCTTATGGACTTCTAGTGCAGAAGTTTCCCTCACTAGATGTGTCTAAAGCCATTTGGTATGACAGCTTAATACCTCTGAAGAAAGTGCTGAGAAGTTTCACTTCATCGAATCCATGATGTGGACAATCTCTTTGGTATGTATCTGATCCAGGAGTTTATGAAAAACTATGTAGGCTCCTGTGTGAATGTAGCAATTTTACTCCTCAAATCTTCAGGTGTGGCATCATCACAAAAAATTACGCATGATGGCATTTTTGATGTCTGACCAGGATGTAAAAGATTATGTTGATAGTTGCTTAAGCCAGTATGAAACATCTCCAGAAACTGAATACTTGAAGATCTTGCATATAAGGTAGTCCTCAGGGACTCAATTAGCCTTGATGGCAGACACAAGATCCTCAAATTGCTCCAAATGATCCATAGATTAATGCCCATGAGAAAGACCATGAAATGGTGTATGTGCCATAAGTGTGAAATAGACTGGCTTCAGCTCAAAATCGTTCCTCTAGAAAGATGGAGGACAAATAGCATATATGTTGGCACAAAATTGATATGGACAATGTGGGAACCAAAATTCACACCATCGATTTCCGTAAATTAAGGAAAAGTCAAGAGGACCCAACTTTCCCAGAGGTCCCGGATTATCTGCGTAAACACACGAAAACGAAGAAGAAAGAGATAACAAAATATCGAAAGTAATTTGCACAGAGGCGTTTTATTGATTGATAGAAACAAACCTACAGAATTTTCCGAAGAACCAAACGAGTAGAACCTAGCTAACCAAGAGAATCTGAGAACAAAGATGGAGAAAGATCTAAATAAAGTTTCGAGTATACAGTCCTCTATATTCTAAATTCTCCTAAGCTAGCCACGTTATTCTAGGTCTAAGTCCTCCATCCCTGCGCCTTTTACTTTAGCCCCCCTTATATATGCCTTCTAGGTCGGTTTTTCCTTCCCTTTTTGCCCCTAGTTCGAGTTTATCGTTTCGCGGAAATATTCCTTTTATCTCGATCTTCATCTTTGTCTTTCAAACTTGTCATTTATCTTTCAATTTCGCGAGATTTATCTTCTTCTGCGAGTAAAGATACACCGTCATAACATTGATAAGCTTAATTTCGCATGAAATCGCAAGTGAATCTTTAGCCGCGTTTTAGGCCTCTTTGGACCGTATTTTGACTTAAACGTTTTCACGATTTCTTCGAAAGAACGTTTAATGATACGATGTCGCTTTAGCTAGAATTTCGCATTTCTCGTATAGTTTAGAAAACTGTGGTGTTGAGTTAATCGTTTCCGTTTGTACGGTAACCATGAACTTCATTCGGGAAAATGAGTCGTTGCAATTTTTATCGTAAAGTCCTAACGATAACTCCCATCGAGACAAAACAAGGGGTGGATCCGCTGAAGTTTAACAGTAGGCATAAGATCTGGTTTATGTTCGGTCCATCTCGCCGAACGGGCGAGTTGGATTGGTCCAACTCGCCGAACGGGCGAGTTGACCGTTGTGGTCGGCCCAACTCGCTTGTTCGGCGAGTTGGCCGTTGTGCTTGGCCCAACTCACTGACCTGGCGATTTGACCAACGTTCTCGATCCAACTCGCCGAATGGGCGAGTTGCAGTCATGCTTTGTCCAACTCGCCAAACGGGTGAGTTAAACGTCGTGGTTGGCCCAACTCGCCAAAAGGGCGAGTTGGATGATGGAGACCGACGGTTGTTTCGGGATCTGTTTGCCTGGGGACTCTCATATCAATTTGTTATACGAAACTTGATTTCGTTTTTTTTCGCCCTTCTTTCCTTCAAAATTTTATCTCCTATTTTTCTAAAGAGGAAATTTTTTGGGAAGTTTCAGACTTTGATTCCGTCGTAATTGATTTTGACCCCAACAGTTAGCCCCTCAGCTCGTTATTAACTGTTTTGTCCTTGCGAGCGATTTAGAAGAGTTGGGTAAGCTAGGCAGGATCCAATGTCTGAAAATCCAGAATGAACAGCAAATTTTCTTTTTGAAAAATTCTTCTTCTTTTTTTAATTTTAATGCGGAAAAATTCCTTCAAATTTTGTTTCTCCTATAAGTATTGAGCTTCCATCCTCCATTCTCTCCTCATTCTCTCTAATTTTGAAATCTTCTCTCCATTCTCTCTTTAAAAAACTCTCCCACCAGGATGCCTTCTTCCAACAACGTTTAGAAGAGTGGTGGTGTCGAGGTGAGCAACACCGTCGGCGCGAGTCTCGGACCCTTATGCCGTCGGGGCCATTCCAACCCACATTGCAGTTTCTTTCTTTTACGAGTGATTTATCTCGTCGCGAGGCTGAGGAGATTGTGAACCCCACACGCGGCGCGTCTTTGAAACCTGCGACTCCGCCCGATGCCTTGATCCCCGAGTTTTTCCCCGTACATGATGTCGTTCCTGCCGAAGGAGTGGTTGCATAGGATTTAATCGGCACCTGAGGTTGGGGTTCAGCCATCAGGTTCTTCTACGACTCCGGTTCATCTCATCGATGTAGAACTGGCTCACGAATCGATGCTTCCTCCCCTAGTTAAGGGAGTAATTGTATTAAGGTTGCCTGGTCCTAGCACGATCCAAACTGCTGTGCCTAGGAGTCGCAAAAAGACCTGCGCTAACCCTGATGCGGCTAAGAAGAGAAGGTGCACCAAGGATTCTGAGGCTGGTTCTGTGACGGTGCCTGGTTTAGATCCGACATCACCCACCGTGCCAAGGTTTGTTTTAATAAAAACTTCCCGGCCCTTTTAGCACGTGTACATTGACCATTTCTTGACCGCCACTTTTGCTTTATCTCGCAGTTTGTTTTGTAGATCGATCAGATGATTAGCGAGTGTGAGTCATAGGCCGGGGGTATTACTAAGGAGTTAGCGGAGTCACGAGAGAGATCGTCGCAGCTTGAGGGGAAGTTGAAGGTTATCGAGGATGCTCATTCCCTTGAAGTGACTTGCTTTGAGTCTCGGATTGGCGAACTTGAGCGGGACCTTGGGAAGACTGAAAGCTCTTTTCTTAAGGAAAAAGAGGCGAAGGCAGCCAAGTCCTAAGAGTTGCGCCGACTAAGGCAGAAATTCAAGAGCGGGGAGGGATCGACGATTTGCGCGGTCGAAGAGGCTAAGGAATCCGTGCGTTCCAAGTTCCAGACCTGCTTGGCGAAGATCGCTGACTCCCTCGATTCTATGGTGACCGTCCATGTCAGGGACTTGGCTCTAGCAGGCATCGAAGGAGGGATGAGCGAGGTCAAGTTGTTTTCTGGTGAAGCACCTCCGTCTCCACGGGCCGAGGAGACTAAGCTTTCTGCTCACAAAGGAGTTAGCGGATGCGGAGGGAGACTTTGATTCGATCCTTGGTCTGAAGTTTGAGTGCGTCCTTCCCATTTCCTCAGGTGACCCCGAGGGTCATGATCCCTTAGTCGAGGAGGATGGATACGGTGCGGTTCCGAACTCGGAAGGGGTGACCGGAAAAGGTGAGGTTTCGTATGCGGACGACGATTGAGTTTGTAATCTTAATGTGAGACTTTTTTTAGTTCCGACCAAGCACGACCGTGTTTAATTTCGGGACTGCCGCTTGTGGCTTTGAATCCTCGTCGTTTATGCGACTTTTAAATGAATTTTATTTTGCATGAATTTTATTGTGCAATTCAAGAACCTATCAAGCATTTAAGTAGGTGTAGAGGGAAGACTGTGAGTTGTCATCTCGTAATTTAACTCTAGGTGAAGAGCTATATTTTCGGTCTATTTCAAGGGTTTCCCGAAGTGCGTAAACTTGCGAGATTCCTGACGACGCTTGAATATTGGCCAAGAGGCAGGTTTTGGTATCTCGTATCATGGCGCTTGATACTATGCCTAGAGACGTTAGAGACCAGTGTGTTGGGTTTGGGGCAAGATCTAGGTCTAATCACGGTTTTAAGGGGTGCGATGACTACTTTGACTTACGTTTCCCATCTCTTTTTTGACCTGATTCCGTCCCACTTTAAAGTCCGTGATATGTTCTCGACTTATGTGACTTGTATGGTCAGAATCGAGCATCTCTTCGGGGACAATTTTTAAGTCTCCTGAAAGTGCTGAACGAAATTTCAGATTTCTTTTATAGCGCTATTACCCTTGTGTCGGGCGTTTGAGAGCTATCTCTAAGAGATGACTTAGTCTGTTTAGGAAGTTAAGAGTTTGTTGTGGTCAGCAACAAACTTATCGGTAGATATTATCGTTTTTTATTCTTCGCGAATGATACATGTTAATAAGGTGTATGTGTTTTATAATCGTGGAAGGACTATTTTTAAAGTGAGCATTTCTTTTCAGAAAATTTTGACGAAGAAAGAATCCTTCAAGCGTTAGCGACGTCTCGATGTGTCGAAGGGTGAATTTTTTACGTCGTTTTTAAGTGAAGCGAGTTGCGAGATGGAGTGTTCTGGTGATAGACAGATTTTAGGCGGTTTTCTGCCGCATTATCTTAATCAAGTTTCAAAAATATCGAATCTGGGAGCAAATATTTTGAACTTTTGAGAGTATACGAGTATATGTATACTTACCCATTCCCCGCCTTTTTAATGAGGGAGGACAGCTGAGCTCGTCTAGCGACGAATTGCCAACGTACCCTCTTCAGGGATCAAGCCGTCTCGTAGTTCAATTTGAAGCGTTGTCTTGTGGTCTAGTGGTAGTACTTCTTGAGGTGCATTGAGTTCCAAGTTCTTGGAATCTTGATGTCCTGCATGTTCGATATTTCGTATGCGCCTGGTCAAACTACTTTTATGACTTCGTAAGGTCCTTCCCAGTTTGCTCCGAGTTTTCCTGCATTTCGCTCGGAAGTGTTTTGAAAAACTTTTCATCTAAGTTGCCTTCTTTGAATCTACGGCTGCATACGTTAGAGTTATAGTACTTTGTGGCCGCATCTGATAGTTCTGAATCCGTATGAGGGCCTGGTCCCGACGTTCATTGATTAGATCAAGCTCGTCACGCAACATTAGATTGTTTGAACCTTCTCGTTCTGGGAGCAATCTTCTGCGTACTATGGGGAATTCAACTTCCGCTAGGATCATACATTATGCTCCATATACGAGGGCAAATGGAGTTTCGCCTGTCGCGCGTCTCAGAGTCGTGCAGTGAGACCATAAGACTCCTTCAAGTTCTTCAGCCCACCTAACTTTTTAGGCGTCCAAACGTTTTTAAGTCCATCAATGATGGTCTTATTAGTAGTTTTGGCTTGGCCTTTGCATTGCGGGTATCTAGGGGTTGATTTGGTCAGTCGTATCTTCCATTTTTCGCAGAAGGCCTGGAATCTGGTCGAAATAAACTAAGCTCCATTGTCCGTTACGATTTTGTATAGGATTCCATGCCTGCATACGATATTTTTCCATACAAAGATTTCGACCTGAGCGTCTTTAATGCTTGCGTAGGAGTTTGCTTTGACCCATTTTGAGAAAAAATCCGTCAAGACCAGTAGGAAGCGTTTTTGCTTTGAACTATGCATAGGTTCGACTATTTTCATCGACCATCGCATGAATGGATACGGTGCCGAGATGGATGAGAGTACCTCTGCTAGTTGGTGGATAGTAGGGGCTTGCCTTTGGCATTTTTTGTATTTTCGCGCGAATTTTTTGCAATCTTTGATCATCGTTGGCCAGTAATGTCCGTGGCGTTTGATTTTGACTGCGAGGGAGCTTCCCCCAGAGTGACTTCCACAAGATCCAGAATGGACTTCTTCCATTATTCTTCGTTCTTTCCTTCCTTCTACGCAGGTCATGAGTGGCCCAGAAAATCTCCACTTGTAGATTTCTCCATCAAACAAGACGTATCGCGCTGATCGGGTCTTAACCTTTCGAGCCAACCATTTGTATGCTGGTAATTTCCCATCGTCGATGTATGTAAGGATTGTCTCTGTCCAGGGTTTGTCAAATCCGTACTAAGATTGTTCAGAGTCTTGCGTTGTCGGGATATATCGACTTTGTCGGCGTTGTCGTCGGGCGAATCGATCAGTTTTATGACGATAGGCAGCCGTATGCTAGGATACTCTATGAATTCCACAAAAATCACTCTGCTCATACTTGGATCTGAGCTGGATGCTAAGGCGGCCAAAGCGTCAGCCTGGGTGTTTTTGGTGTGGGGAATCCGTGTAAGAGGGAATTGATTGAAACTTTGAGCCAAGGTTTGGACGAGTTTTAAATAAGTGTTCATCCTTTCGTCCCTTGCTTCATATTCTCCGTTGTACTGGCTTGCCACAAGTTGGGAATCACAGTAGGCGTGGATGTTGCATATCTTTAGACCATGGGCCAATCGTAAGCCTGAAATCAGGGCTTCATACTCGTCCTCGTTGTTTGAGGCATGGAAAATTAGTCGGAATGACTATTCTAGCACTTCTCATGTTGGTGACGTAAGTATGATCCCGATTCTGGAGCCTTGTTTGGGCGAGGATCCATCAACGTAGAGTGTCCATGTCGAGTCGGGGTCTTGGTTAGTTATGCATCTTGTAGGGAGTTCCACCAGGAAATCGGCGAGTACTTGAGACTTTGCGCAGGTTTTTTCTCGATACTCGATGTCGTATTCGCTTAGCTCGATTGCCTATTTTGCTAACCTGCCGGATTGACTGGGGCTATGCAAGATCGTGCCCAGCGGGAATGACGTTTGTACCGCGATGGTATGGTATTAAAAATATGGTCTCAGCTTTCTTGCAGACATGACGACCGCAAGTACCATTTTTTCCATCATCGAGTAACGGGTCTCTGTGTCGAGCAAAGTTTTGCTTACGTAAAAGATGGGTTTCTGTTCGCCGCGTTCCTCTCGGATGAGGACACCGCTTACGGAGCGAGTACCGGGGGAGTGGCCAGGTATTATTTCATCTGTTGGAAAGCTTTCTCGCACTCCTCGGTCCATTCAAATTTATTGTTCCCTTTCAAAGTATCATAGAAAGGTAAACACTTTTCCGTTGATCGTGAGATTAATCGGTTAAGCGCTTCGACCATGTCGGTCAATCTCTGTACCTCTCGTTTCATTCTCAGGGATGTCATCTCGATCAGAGTGGTGATTTGTTTTGGGTTGGCCTCGATCCCGCGGTAGGTGACGAGGTATCCCAGGAATTCTCACGATGCCACCGCGAACCTACACTTTGCGGGGTTCAGTTTCATGTTGTGGAGGCTGAACTTTTCAAAGCATTCTTGTAGGTGGGTGATATGGTCCTCCTCTTCGAGAGATTTTACGAGCATATCATCGATGTATACTTCCATTATTTTCCGAGCAGTTCCGAGAACATACGGTTGACTAGCCATTGGTACGTTGCAACAGCGTTCTTAATATTGAACGGCACTACACTATAACAGTAAGTGCCGCGGTCGGGTATGAACGCAATTTTTTCTTGATCATCTGGATTCATTCTGATCTGATTGTACCAGGACAAAACATCCATGAAGGATAAAAGTTTGTTCCCTGACGTTGCTTTGACTAAGTGGTCGATGTGTGGCAGTGGGAAACTATCCTTTGGGCATGCCTTGTTGAGATCAGTGAAATCAACGCAAACTCGCCATTTTCTGTTCTTTTTTTTTACAACAACTGGGTTGGCGAGCCAAACTCCGTTATGGATCCGACTTTGAGGAGTGTTTCTACCTCATCGTTAACCGCACCAGCGCGCTCTGGTCCCAACTTTGGTCTTTTTTCGTTTGACGGGTTTGAAATTCGGGTTGACGTTGAGTTCATGATACGTGATGTTGATGTCAATCCATGTCATGTCTACCGCGCTCCACGCGACTGTATGCAAGTTCTTTTACAAACAGTCTATGAGCTCGATCTTCAAAGGCTCGCTAAGGTTTGCGCCAATTTCAACGTAGCTGTCTGGGAATGCTTCATCTAGGCACACCGAGACAACTGGTTCTCAAGTCGGCTCACGCTTATTTTCTAGAGCTTTGATTGCTCTCGACTACCAAAAGAAGTCGTCTTGTTCTGGGGCATTGTCAGCGACAGACGATTTCTGTTTCATTTTGGGCAAAGCCTATGCTGACGGTTCTTTGCGTTCTAATTCCGTTGCGAAGCAGACTTGCGAAATTCTCCAATCTCCCCAGATGGTCCGTGATGTGTTGAGAATTTGAGACACATGTGATATGTTGACGGGACGACTTGCATTGAATCAGCCATGCAGTTCCTACGATCGCGTTATATGATGTGGGTTGATCGATGATTAGGAACTCCACAATTTTTGTTATGCTGATGGCTTTAACCAAGAGGTTGATTGTACCGAGAGTCATGGTAGCCTCCCACGAGATTCATATTAACAGGCTTGGATTTTCCGCGATTTCGGATGGGTCGATTTACATTCTCTCTAGGGTGCTTTTGAAGATGATATTGGCCGAGCTTCCGGTGTCGACCAATATCCTTGAGAGATCGATATTCTGGACTATCAGCTCGATAACAATGAGATTGTTGAGAAGTTTAGCAGAGTCGGTCGTGGCTCTCTCCTCGAAAGAGATGACGTCGCCGCCCGTTTGGTTGGGCATATTGTTTCTAAGTCATTCGGTGGTTTTTGAGTTACAGAATCACACCACCCCCTCCTTCTAGCGCCAAACTGTGGAAACCGAAATTCACACCGTCGATTTCCGTAAATTAATGAAAAGTCAAGAGGGCCCGACTTTCCCAGAGGTCCCAGATTTTCTGCGTAAACACACGAAAACGAAGAAGAAAGAGATAACAGAATATCGAAAAAAATTTGCACAGAGGCATTTTGTTGATTAATAGAAACAAAGCTACAGGATTGTCCGAAGAACCAAACAAGTAGAACCTAGCTAACCAAGAGAATGTGAGAACAGAGATGGAGAAAGATCAAAATAAAGTTTCAAGTATACATCCGTTTATATTCTAAATTCTCCTAAGCTAGCCGAGTTAGTTTAGGTCTTAGTCTTCCATTCCTGCGCCTTTTACTTTAGCTCCCCATATATATGCCTTCTAAGTCGGTTCATCCATCCCTTTTTGCCCCTAAGTCGAGTTTATCGTTTCGCGGAAATATTCCATTATGTCTCGATCTTCTCATTATCTTGGAAACTTGACATTTATCTTTCGATTTCGCGAGATTTATCTTCTTCTGCGAGTAAAGATACACCGTCATAATAACATTGATGGGCTCAAGTTTGCATGAAATCGCAAGTGGGTCTTTAGCCGCATTTTAGGCCTCTTTGGACCGTATTTTGACTTAAACATTTTCACATTTTCTTCGAAAAACGTTTAATGATACGATGTCGCTTTAGCTAGTAAGTTCACATTTCTCCTATAGTTTAGAAAACTGTAGTGTTGAGTTAACCGTTGTCGTTTGTACGGTAACCATGAACTTCATTCGGGAAAAGGAGTCATCGCGGTTTTTATCGTAAAGTCCTAACGATAACTCTGATCGAGATAAAACGAGGGGTGGATCCGCCCAAGTTCAACGGAAGGCATAATATCTGGTTTATGTTTGGTCCAACTCGCCTCGCCTCGAGGGAGAGTTGGGTTGGTCCAACTCTCTAAATGGGTAAGTTGGCCGTGATGCTTGGCCTAACTCGCCGAACGGGCGGGTTTTCCGTCGTGGTCGGCCTAACTCGCCCGTTCGGCGAGTTGACCATTATGCTTGGCCTGACTCTCCCGTTCGGCGAGATGACCAACTTTCTCGGTCCAACTCGCTGAATGGGCTAGTTGGCCGTGATGCTTGGTCCAACTCGCCCGTTCAGGAAGTTTTCCGCTGTGCTTGGTCCGACTCACCCGTTCCAGCAGTTGGACTGGTCCGACTTTGACAAACAGGCGAGTCAGATGATGGAGACCCATGGTTGTTTTGGGATCTGTTTGCTCGGGGACTCGTCATATCAATTTGTTATACGAAACTTGATTTCGTTCTTTCCCGCCCTTCTTTCCTTCAAAATTTTATCTCCTTTTTCTTTTGCTTTTGTTACTTTTGGGCATGCACCTGAAAGATAAAAAAAGAATTTTGAAAGTAGACTAAAAAGAAAAGAAAACCTAAAAAAAAATTGCAAAACAAATATAATGGTGATCCTTGCTCGCTGGTAACATTGCCAAATTTGATACGTGCTCAAATTTTACTAGAGCTACTGAATACTCTCTCAAATAAGAGGTTCAGTTGTAGTACTTAGGGATCGAATCCACAGAGAGAAAATGTACACAATAGATTTGATAATTAACTTAATTACGCTAGGCATTTAATAATACTTTAACATAAGTAAATAAAGAAATTATTGGTTTGTAAACAAGTAAGGAAAATAGCTAGATCTAGAATTTTCAAGTAGTGAATTATAATGGATAGAATCCAATGGATTTTTAATCATAGGACACAAATTCAATTAGTGAAGATATTATAAGTTATACCTACCCTATTGCTAAGCTCAGAGTCTACAACGTTCGTGTGCAAACTCTGAATGACCGTCTATCGATGGTATGCAAACGACATCGATCGATGACTTTATTAGTCAAGCATTAAACAATCAGATTTGATTGGTTCACTTAGAATCACTAGAACATTCTCTCGATTATCCCTAGTAATTTAAGCTCAACAGAGATCTTTCAACTATTGATCATGCAATCACACAATTCTCAGTATCCTAATATCATGGTTCTAGATAGCTAATCAAGAACACAAGCAATAAATACAAATCTGATGATAGATCTAATTATCACCCTAGAAATTCTATTGTTTGAATAATTCATCAAAACCCTTAACAAACACTAAATCTAACAAGGTGAATACTCATACATAGCTAAGAAGAACATAATCATAACATAAAATAATGCATAAGATAAAAAATATGGATAGAAAGTGGGGGTTTCCAATACAAGCTTGAAGAATTCTTGATCTTCTCCCCCAAAACCCTAAACTATTATGATTGTTATGAAAAGTATGAAACCTCGCAAAAATTTGTCATTTGCATAAACATTAGCAAAGACCATATAAACTAGGTAAAACACTTCCAAGGGCAATCTTGTAATTTATGTGACTTAGCTTCAAATTGGCTACTTTGTGAGTTGGGCTTCTGCTCGTCGATTGTATATCAAAGGCAAGAGTGAATCGTCGATCGACGCAATACTCTATCTTGACTCGTACTTTGCTGAATTTTGACCATTTACGGGGTTCCTTCACTCTGAGCTCCAGAAATCTTCATAATCTCTAAAATGCTCCAAAATGTACTTGGATCTCAAAAGACTCTAAAACACATCCTAAACACATAATAGACTCCAAATAGGGCCTATAACATAGTCTATAAGTGGTAAATACTGGGACCTATCACTTTTCTACTCTTTTGTAAGAGAATACCCGCAGGCGTCAGACAATATATTAAAGACACCCTAGCAATTTAGAAAGGGGGGGGGGGGGGGGGAATGGGTTCCTACTTAGGAATTCCAGAAGATATAAGTGGATCCAAGTGCAAGTTGTTTGCATATCTTAAGGACAAACTTATGATCATAGTGAATGGATGGACATGTAGATGTTTATCAAAAGAAGGAAAGGAGTTATAATAAAATCTATCTGATTAGCCCTTCCGAAATATGTCATGTCCACCTTCTTGCTTCCGTTAGAGAATTGTGAGAAATTAGCAAGTGACATTGCACATTTTTGGTGCAGTTCGAATCCACTAACGCGAGGAATTCATTGGGCAAAGTGGGAGAAAATGTGTCTATCTAGAGAGGAGGGAGAGATTGGTTTTCGTGATTCATGAATTCAACCTGGCGCTACTTGATAAGAAACTATGGTGTGTGGTCCAAAACCTTGACTCACTATTTGCTCTAGTGTTGAGGGGACGATACTACTGTCTGAGTACGCCTTTGCGTATTGGCTCAGTTAACAACCCATCATATGTGTGGACAAGAATCACAGCAGCACGACAGCTATTGCTTCTGGGTATTAGGAACAAGATTCACTCTGGATATGAAGTTCATGTATAGGAAGATCCATGGATCCGTACGATACCAGCAAGACCTGCTCGGGAAATTACTCCAGTAATGAATCCGAAAATGAGATTCAACGATCTTATTGACAAATATTTAAAGGAATGAGATTCTAGTTTTCTGGAGAATTATGTGATCCCTGAGGATATACCACTGATTCGAAGTTTGGCAGTAAGCCCAACTCATCAAAGCAATAAGTTCTACTGGAACTATACAAAGCACGGACATCACAAGGTCAAGTCTTGATACTGGGTGGCACGCAACATTTTGAACACCGAGGAGGAAAATGAGATTAGGGAGCCTAGTATCACAAAAATTTCAAGACTTTTCCTAGAAAATAAAGGCACCCCAGAAGATATGCCATCTTATTTGGAAACTGATAACAAGACAAGTAGCTTTGACAAGAAATTTAATAATTCGTCATATGTGATGTGAGAATTATTGTCCATGGTGTGGGGAACCAGAGGAAATTGTTATCCACGTGATCATTGAATGCCCGCCAATATTACAAATTTGGTCTTTATCATCGACCCCATCTAGTCCTAATATTTTTCACTGCCGAGCGTCTACGCAAACATGGGTTACCTATTTTGTAGGAACAGTAGCATCGAGGATCCATCATTGGATAGAGACCCTTATCCATGGATAATATGGTACATTTTGAAAGCAAGGAACGACAAGCTTTATTTTATTTTATTTTTTTTTGGGGGGGGGGGGGGTTGATAGAGACCCATTGGAGCTTGTTAGATATGCGGAGAGCAAATGCAAGACCTGGTTCAATGCAAATGAGATAATGCCCACCCCCCCCCCCCCCCCCCCCCCCCCCCCAATGAACAATCTCTTGAAGAAACGCAAGTCTTAAGCTTGAATAACATATGTATGGTGGATGGTTCATGGAGCTCCACTTCACAGTTCAGTGGTTGCGGTTGGGTGTGGAAGGACAGTCAAGGGAGTATTCAGCTGATGGGGACGAGGAACTTACCAAGACGAGAGGCAGCTTTACACACAGAACTGGAGGCTCTAAGGTGAGCTATGGAATGCATCCTTCAACACTCGACATGTCAAAAATTTGGAACAAATTGCAAGGACGTGATTGCAATGATGAAGAAGCCAAAAGACTAGCCAAATTTTGCTACAGGCTTAGAAGTGATGCATACGCTAAAGCTATGCTTTCTAGAATTCACGATCTCTCATGTTCCACGAGTGCAAAATGAAATTTTTAATTCTTAGCAAGGATTGTAAGGACTTTTCATCGTAATATTTGTTATTTTGGTTGTTCTGTTGCAGTCTATTTATCTAAACTACATCAAATTTGAGTAATATAGTAGTCATTTGTTGTCAAAAAAAAAAACTCTACCACCTTTAAGCCACCAAAATGCATATAGAACACCCAATTTAAAGCTTATAAAAACTGCCCAAATATATGCGCGGAGATATCATTGCACAAGTTCCACAATTCACACATGTCCGCCATTTCATTGCACGAGTTCTAACATAGGTTGTACAAGAGAATCAAGTCTAGCAAAATATCAAATTAAAGCCACTGATAGTTCATCTACTAGCATAACTGAGAAACAAAAGAAAAATATCAAATTGAAGCCACCGATAGTTCATTTACTAGCATCATTGAGCAACACAAAACATAATGAAGAGCTCTCTATCCGTGGGTGACGTAGAGATTCACTATATCGATGTAAAAACAAAAATCCAACATTGTCCTTTACAAATACCGATACCCCACACTAGAGGTGTCAAAATGAGCTAACTCGCTCAGATTAGCTTAATTCACAGTGAGATTGGATTTTTCGTGAGCTACATCAGCTCAGCTCATTTATAATATGAGCTTCAAATATGTAAACTCGAATTCGGATCATCTAAATCATGAATTAAATGAGCTAACTCCTGATTTAATATTAAAAATGATAATTGTAATATAAAATATTAAAATAAATTCCATAATATTATTCAAAATTTAAATATTAATATTAATATTAAATATTAAATAAAACCAACACTTAAAAATAAATTAAGTTAAACCAATGATCCGAAATCCCTATTTCTTGTGAGATTCTTGAAATAATATATCTTCAACGTATTCATCTATCCAAATCATAAAAATAAAATAAAACATTTATAAATATTTAATGTTAAAATAATAACAAAATGTAAATAAATAATTTGAGACGGAAAATAAATTACCATTGTCGTCGGGCATAAAACCAAACAACCAAGATCGGGTACAAAGTAAATATTGGATATGTTTAAGAAGAATAAAATTTCGGTATTTTTTTAAAACATGAAAACAATACTGAAAGATGACTCAGATGCTACCGTAGTTATAGGAATGTTTAGTATGTCATAAGGCATATAAGTCAAAGATCCAAAACGATTGGCATTTTCTTTCTAATATTGCAAAACACACATATTAGGATGAATTTTCATCTCTAACTTTGCTTCATCGAGATATATATCTAAGATAAATTTTCGTTCCTCTGGAACATCTTTCATATCATCTAGTTCAAACAAATCCTACATCATTCAAAAGTAAAGCATGTAAGTCACTAAACAAAATAATATATAAAATGAGTAAGCTCATGATCTGGTTCATGTTCATTATAGCTCGTTCATATAACTCGTGACCTAGTTTAAGCTCGGCCAATAAACTCATTTGTTAAATGAACTTAAAAAATAAAGATCGTGCTCGTGAAATATTGAGTTAAGCTGAACCAACTCATGAGTTATAGCTCATTTTGACATCCATACCCCACAAAAAGTGCGGGTAAAACACTGATATATATATATAAAAAAAAATCAGACGCAAACATCAAGGATTTGGATTTTTGACTCTTTTATCAAAAAAATTATTAATTAGTTGATGTGGTATGTGAAAAACGAATTTAAATTCATCCAACCTTTAGGTGACCCATTTTGATAAAGATTTGACACACTACAAGAAAACTCGGCCATTACTAGGACGAGTTTCCTCGTAATTTCCTAGTAAATGGCCATTTACTAGGAAATTACGAGGAAACTCGTTTTCTCGTAAGACGTTCATCATAAAGCTTTTTTCCTCGTAAAGTCGTAGCTAATTTACGAGGAAACTTTTCCTCGTAAAGTCATGGGTCAGTTTTCCTCGTAAGCTTCTCGCAGCATTTCCTCGTAACATCGTAGTAAGGTTTTCCTAGTAAGATCGTAGTAAAACATTACGAGGAACTTACTAGGAAATATTACGAGGATTTTACTTGGAGTCCTTACGAGGATTTTGCTTCGAAATGGTTTTTTCCTATTAAAAAAATTAATTATAAATATAATTATTTTATTTTTTAAAAATTAAAAAAATCAAATTATAAATAAAAAATAAAAAATAAAAAACAAAATATTTTATAAATAACTAAATAATATACAGAAAGTCTTAAAATTCATAATATACAATTAAAATTAAAAAAAAACTACGGATGGTGGTCGTGAAATTGCTGAACGAAGTCGTCCTGACTCGGGAAATCTTGTCCGTAGTTGGTGGCCGGCTGTGACTGTGATGGTGGAATCTCTCCGCCTTCCCGTCTCTGACGCAACATCTCCTCCAAATGCGGGTTACCAACCGCCATAATGTCGAGGACATTGGTGAGAGAAGTGACATGTTGGGTGAGCGAAGCCAACTCCGAGCGCAGCTGAGCATTGACATCGTGCTGCTCCTGATGATAAGACGATGTCGCTGCAGGGACATCGTTAACCGAGCCAATCCCGATGACACGCCCCTTTTTCTTAGGGGCGACCTGTAATTAAAAATATTAATAACATTAAGAAAAAATTTTAAAAAATATTCAAAATTAATAGTAAAACGAAATTATTTACCTCCTCGTAAATCTTATCCACTTCAACAGTGGATAATATGACTGGAGTCCCAGCCTGCTGAGTCAACTGGGTCTGGCGTTCGTCAACTCGGGCAACAACCTCGTTGTAGATCCGCTCGGAAGCAGGATCTACAAACCGCCCAGCCTTGTTCCGGTGGGTCCTCTCGTATAGGTCTTTCAGAGACGGAAGAACTCCTGTCTCCTTAGCCTGAAATTAATTTATAAAATTAAATATTAATTTGGAATATTTAAATAAAATATAAATAGTTATTAAAAATCATTTTACCATGTCTAGACGAATTCCCGCGTGAGGTTTTCGACCAGTGGTGTGAAGAACCTTGGTGTTGCCATGCACGTCTTTGGTCATGCGGTTCTCGGAGTTTGTGTTGGAGGTTCTGACCGAGTCCGGCAACCCCCAATAGCTGATGAGGCCATCCCACACCGTGGCTGTGAGGCAATCGGGTTTCCCGGCCTCGTAACCATCCACCTGATTTAAAAAAAAATAGAATTAATTAAAGTATATAATATTTTTAAAACTATATATATATTATAATTTATAAATCTATACCTGGTAGTCGCCCTTCCAGTTGTAGACCATGTCGAGCAATCGTGCTCTTGCCTTGGCCTCAAACTCCTTCTTCACCCGCTGGTGAATCCCAATAGACCAACGATACTTTTGCTGTAACAAGGTAAAATAAAAAACGGATTAGTTCAATAATATTAATAATTTTAAATAATTAAAAATAAATTAACTAATTAAACTTACAGCGAATGATTTGAACCACGTCTTTTTTGTGTGGCTCGCCGTCATCTTCCAGTTTGGAGCTGGATCGAGAAAGTATCCCTTAATGCAGTCCGAGACGCTAGATCCGACACAATTGTCAACACCAAACCTGGGAAGACACAAAATAAATCATTAATTAGATTAATTTCTAAATATTTTGTTAATTAAGAAATAAATTAAAAAAACTTTTTTAAAATTAAAATATACCAGAATACGTTTCTGCCGTCCCGTCGGATAGGGTCTAGCTCTGCGAGTCCTTCTCTGCGTGGAAGGGCCAAAATATCCTCCACCGTGTACACCGCAAAGGGTGCGTTCGGCGGGACATCCAAATCGGGATGAACCCCGACCGGTGGAGGAGGAGGATGAGGAGGATGTGGTTCCCGGGACGCCGTAGAAGCTCCCTGAGTCTCGGGAATCGAAGATGAACCGGGAGCTGACGAAGATGAACCCGGAGCATCGTGACGCCCAAACATGTCTCCGTAGTGACTCCCCTCGAGAGACGACGTCCTCCTACCGGCAGCCTTAGCAAGCTTGCTCTGTCTAGGCATCTATATTTAAAAAAAAAAATCGAAACATTAATTCACCGTATAATTTAAAAAAACACTAAATAAAAGTAAACGAACATAATCTAAATTCCCTAAACTAACCACCTAATCTAAATTCCCTAAACTAACCACCTAATCTAAATTCCCTAATCTAATCACCTAACTACGAATTAGAGAGTACCTTTAGAGGATTTAGAGAGAAGGTTACTAGAAAATGACAAACTGGATTGCTCGAGTATATATAAGGAATTTGGTTTCCTCGTAAAGCCCTAGTAATTATACTAGGGCCTTACGAGGAAATAGATATGCCCGTGTTTCTATTTCCTCGTAAGGTCCTCGTAAGCCTGTTACTAGGGCTTTACGAGGAAAACCTTTACGAGGAAATTACTATGCCCGTGTTTTTTTCCTCGTAAAGCCCTAGTACAGGTTACTAGGGCCTTACGAGGAATTAGATATGCCCGTGTTTTCTTTTACTAGGGTTTTACGAGGAAAGGGTTTATAAATCCCTAAACTCGAAACCCCAAACCCCAAACCACAACTTCCTTAACTTATAACCTCTTCTACCACCAAACTCCTAACCTCTTCTACACATAAACCCTAAACCCCAAATGCAAATTTATTTTGTGATTAAACAAACTTAAACATATATAATCGAAATTCATTTTTGTGATTAAAAAAACTTATAAACATATATAATTCATTCGGATACATTGTCGTCATCTGTTGAAACATCATCATTTTCTAAAAACTCGTCGTCTACACCTTCGTCCGTTGAGTGATCAGGAACATCTTCGTATTCACGATTATGCGGATCAATGAGTAAGAACTCATCAATTTCTGCTTCAGCTACCTCGATCTCATTGGTGTTTTCTTCTTGTAATGGTGGTTCATCTCTAGCGATTATTCGTCCTCGAGGTGTAACTTTGATAACAGCTAACCAGTTTATTCCCGAGGTAGTAATCCGAGGGTATGGAATGAAGCAAACTTGATCTGCTTGGGAAGCTAATATGAAAGGCTCGAACTTGTTGTACCTACGTAAATAAAGATCATTATGAAAAAATTAATTAATACTGAAAACCTGGATATTAAAAAAAAAGAATTTACCTTCGTCCACCGTTGACATCAACTACACCGTTCTTGTTAATCCGAACACCTCTGTTTACGACGGGGTCGTACCACTCACACTTGAAGATAACGCATTTCAAACCCATACCCGGGAATTGAACTTCATAAATCTCCTGCAAGATCCCGTAGAAATATGTTTCGCCTTTCACACATATTCCATAATTACTTGTCGCCCGGTGTCTACCATAGTCATAGGTATGAAAAGTATAGCCTCGGGTGAAATACATCGACGATGTAGTGACCTTTGCAACTGGACCTTGAAGTAATTCGCGAAACCATGCAGGATACTCATGATCGTCATAATCAACCTGCAACAAAAAAGTTAAATAATTAGACATTAAACTTACTTTGCTAATGTATGCATACAATTTAAGTAATAAATAAATACATGTTTCCTCAACCACTTGATAAAGTGTTGATCTTTCCTTTTGTCTAACTCAGTTGTCGATATACCAGGTATTGCTTCCTCGACTTGAGTCTCAAATTGACTGTAAAATCATATATGTTATGTATTATATTTAATATTGAAAAATATATATATATATAATTAAGCGTGTATGTTTATATATTTACCTTTCAAAATAAGCGATCAATGGATGCTCGCAATTAAGAAGAATATAAAGGTGTGCACTATGGACGTCTTCATCACTCGACCACCAAACCTCTTTCAATTTCCCACTCAATCGCCCAATTTGACAAAAGATGTCTGGAACATCGTCTTCCATATATGCCGGCACGACACCACCATCATCATATCTTCTTGGAGCTCGTTTCCTTGTACGTACTTTCGGTGCAAAGTAGTACGAAGTGAAATGTGATGTTTCTTCCGTCAAACTTCCCGCCACAATAGAACCTTCAACTCTTGCTAGGTTTTTGGCTTTTCCTTTCACAGTTTTCATGGCCCTTTCATACTGATACATCCATCCATAATGCACGAGTCCACGAATTAATGCTTCATACGGGAGGTGGACAATTAGGTGTTCCATGACGTCGAAAAAAGTTGGCGGGAATATTTTCTCCAAGTTGCAGATTAAGACGGGGATGTTTTCATGAAGTTGTTGGACAACTTCCACTTTAAGAGTGCGGGTGCTCAGATCCCTAAAAAATGCTCCAATTCCTTATATATATACGAAAACAAAAATTATCCATATTAGTGTATATATATATATATATATATAGAAATAAATTAATCATGTCATCGTATTATATTAATTAATTACCTGAAAGTGCTTCATGTACTTTTGCCGGTAGTAGCTCTGCAAACGCAAAGGGAAGTAGTCGCTGCATAAAGACATGACAATCATGGCTCTTCATCCCGGAGAACTTTTGCCCTTTCTCAACACATCTTGAGAGATTTGAAACATACCCATCGGGGAACTTCACTTCTGAAGCCACCCAGTTGAACAACGCAGACTTTTTTTCTGATGACAGTCTGAAAATTGGAACTGGAACTTGCCCATTGCTTTTTATATGTAGCTCACTCCTTGAGCAGATATCGGGTAAGTCCAACCTTGATTTTACGTTGTCTTTCGTCTTCCCTGGGACATTCAATATAGTGTTCATGATGTTCTCAAAAAAGTTCTTCTCTATATGCATCACATCGAGGTTGTGGCGCAAAAGAAGATCTTTCCAATATGGCAAATCCCAAAATATACTCTTTTTGTGCCAATTGTGCTGAACACCATAATAATCAGGCATATTACTGGGAACATGCCAATTCCCACCACGAGGAGCTGTTTCTAGAGCACCGTAGTAATCGATTTGCGCTTCGATTTGTTCTCCATTTAAATATGGAGGAGGAGTGTCCCTGACAACCGTTTTGTGCCTGAACAATTTCTTGTTTCTTCGGTATGGGTGGTGAACCGGAAGAAATCGACGGTGACAATCGAACCAACTAGTCTTCCTACCATGCTTCAACTGAAATGCATCTGTCATTCCATTACAATATGGACAAGCTAATCTCCCATGTGTAGTCCACCCAGAAAACATACCATATGCAGGAAAGTCACTTATGGTCCACAAAAGCATCGCTCGCATCGTAAAGTTTGTTTTCGTTGAACAATCATATGTCCTCACCCCTGTTGACCACAAATCTTTCAACTCTTTTATCAGTGGTTGTAGAAAAACGTCGAGAGATCTTTTTGGATGTTTTGGACCAGGTATTAATATGGTCATGCATATAAACTCTCGTCGCATGCACATCTCCGGTGGCAAGTTATACGGTGTAAGAAAGACCGGCCACAATGAATATTGTCTCCCAGACATTCCAAATGGACTAAATCCATCAGTGCATAATCCAAGATACACATTCCGGCTATTGCTAGCGAAATGTGGATGTACATTGTTAAAAATTTTCCATGCTCTTGCATCTGATGGATGAGTCATCTCTCCATCCGTCTGAGTATGCTCGGCGTGCCATCTCATCCCTCCAGCTGTCTCCTCAGATTGGTACAATCTTTTCAATCTGTCTGTGATTGGTAGGTACCACATCCTTTGGTACGGTACCCTATTTCGCCCTCGACCTTGCGGTTTGAATCGTGGCTTCTTACAAAATCGACATTCTTCTAACTTCTCATCATCTCCCCAGTAAATCATGCAGTTGTCGATGCAAACGTCTATCATCTCGGAGGGCAGCCCAAGACTATATACCAATTTCTGAATCTGATAATAAGATTCAGCAGACACATTGTCTTCTGGCAAATACTCTTTAAACAAGTCTGCCCATGCATCCATACAATTTTCAGGTAGATTGTGATCGGTTTTAATACTCATCATTCTAGCAGCCAACGACAATTTAGACAGACCTTCTCTACAACCACTGTAAATTGGCTCATTCGCAGCATCTAACATTTCATAAAACTTTTTTGCATCTAAGTTAGGTTCTTCAACTTCATCATCATCATGAGTTACAAAGGCATCACCTACCATATCATGAACCCTATCACAATCTACCATTTGTTCCTCTTGGTGATGATAGCTATTACTACTGCTACCTTCATTACGCAAATGCTCAACCGGTTCAATCTGAAAATTGCTATTACTACTGCTACCTTCATTCCTACAACTAGCATCTTCTCCATGTTGATACCAAATATAATAATATGGCATGAAACCTCTATTTATTAAATGCTTCCAAACATTTTCACGAGGGCCTAATTTGGTATTGCAACATTTCCGACAAGGACAGAACATCTTACCACTTTCCTGCGTGAGTGGTGTCGAATCTGCTTGATGCATAAACGTCTCCAACCCTTCGAGAAATTCTTTTGTCACCCTTCCGTTATTATCTCTGTGTGAATACATCCACTTCCGCAACTCGAAAATATTTCCCGGACCGAACATTTTTTTTGTGTTTGATTAAGCTTATAGCTGATTTTTTTTGGTGTGTTTCAAATGAATCACATATGGTGGTATTTATAGGAATTTTCGAATCTGAGAATTTACTAGGAAATTGCTAGGAAAAGTAAGTACAAAACATGTTTTTGATTTAAATTCGATATTTTCTATCCATTTCCTCTTAATTTCGTAGTAACAAAACTTTTCCTCCTAATTTCGTAGTAAAGAGTTACTAGGATTTTACGAGGAGAAGTGTTACTATGAGTTTACGAGGAAAATGACGTTTTCCTCGTAATAGCCACGTAAGGTTACTTCAATTTTACGAGGAAACCTTTTTCTCGTAAGATTACGAGCACTTTACGAGGAAAACAGGTTTCCTCGTAAAATCGAAGTAACATCGTAGTAATTTTACGAGGAAATATTTTCCTAGTAAAAGCTTAGTTTTCTTGTAGTGACACTAAGATATCCATTATATAGTAAATGAAAAGTTACTTAAGTGATCGTATAAACCTATCATTCATATGTGAAATTTTAGATTAATTGTTATGATTGGATTAACTAATAGTTTTTTATTTTTTTATTTATTTATACAATTCGAAAGGAAAAATAAACTATGAACCGACTTACATCAGTTGCCAAACAATCTAAATATTATCATAAATATAAATATATCCCAAAAATTATGACAGATATGTTTCTAGACACACCCAATAATAAGCATTTAACTTCAACCATCCTCTTTTAAAAATATAAACATTCAGATTATTTTTTTAAATATATATTTTTAGAATTTAAATTTTAGAGTCATCACATATCATTTGAAACACTAAGTAAAATCTGAATTTATATGAAAAAGTTCTAATTATAAATTTTTTAATCGAATATAAATTTATCTTACAGTGTTTTACATATTTTAGATAAGATTACCGTTAACAATACATTATATTTTATATTATCATTTTTTGAATACTTGAAATATTACTATGAATGTGCATTAATGAATAACTAAAGGGAACTGAATCTTACATGGAAAGATATTGAAGTATAAATTTTATTAAATTAATAGAAATAAACATGTATATATATATATATATATATATATATATATTTATCATAATTTTTTGTGCTTTATGCTTTAGTTGTAAGCATGAATTTATTGTCACCTAAACTCATGTTTCTTTGATTTTAATAAATTTATTTTAGACGAATTACTTAAATTACTATATATATATATATATATATATATGTATATATGGTGTGTATAAACAGGTTAAACTCGTCCAACTAGAACAAATTAAAAGATAGATTCCAGTTTTCATGGCTGCTGTTCTTAGTTTTTGTTTATTTTGTACATATGTTACAGTTTTAACTAATAATTAGATAAAACCTTTTTCAAGTAAGCGTTCAATTTCATCAAAAATATTCAAAAGTTTACAGATTATTGGTGAACCTAGATATATCTGAAATTATTTCAAGCTCAAGTTATTATACTAATTATATTTTGTATAAATTATCTTTCACATAGACTTTTTACAAATAAAAAATAATATGTAACCAAAAATTTTATGAATATCCAATTTCAGTTCACAAAGAAAAGACAATGCATAAGAGTCATAGCTTCTATGTATAATCACAAGCCATATTGACTCTATGTATATCTTTTCTAAAAAAAAAATTTATCTGACCTATTTCATTGACAAATTTTTATAATGTTTTTGAGTTTCACTAACCAAAATTATTTGGTTACTTATGTTAAAATTTTGTGTGTTTTGCGTTAAATAACTCATATGGTAAATTAATCCAAGCTATATTGCCCAATGAAAATGTTTAGTAATTTTGGCAATTATTATCATGTAGATATATTATTATTATTATTATTATTATTATTATTATTATTATTATTATTATTATTATTATTATTATTATTAGCAAGTATTATTTGTGTTACCATGTATTGAGTCATGTAATATTTAATAAATTGACATTTGAAAATCAAAAGTTTCAAACATTATATACCATATGAATTTAATCAGACTGTAATAGTTTAAACTGACGCATACATTAACTTCTTTTTTATTATGTTGATAAAAATCTAATAAATAATATAAAAGCCATAATTATACTTTAAAAGTAATAAATTATCAAAATAAATAAACATATAAATCTTATTTAAAAAAATATCCCAAATAAAATTTAAATTTAATTAAAAAAATAAGATTATATTTTGGAGTGTCAAAACATAAAAAAATATTATATTTGATTTTTTTAAAATTATTTAAACCCTAGAAATCGCGGATAATTACCTAGCATACCCATAAATATGAGTTCATTTAGATAATTTTCTCGTATTTAATAATATATTTAATTTTTAATGACAGAAAAGTGTAACTCGTGCATACAATACTAAATGACTATTATTTTAAAAATAAATTTATTCTCCAAGTACTATCAAGTATACAAAATAATATTTAAGGAATACTTGATTGCACAGATTCATAATAAAAAGAAAAAATCAGCTTGAAGTCTAAGTTTAACTGGGGATGTTCATTTAGTCAAGTGGTTAAGTGTCTATTTCATTAGATTTCCCCATTGGAGTTCGACTCACTTGTGTTCCACTGCGTTGTAGAGTTGGCTATGTATAATGCCCTGTTGATCCAACTGTTACAAAAAAAAAAAATATATATATATATATATATATATATATATATATATATATATATTATAAGTTCAAATGGTCGTTGGTGTACGATTGTTATCTGGCTTTCATCCAGCTTACAATCTGGCTTTCATCCAGCTTACGAGAGTTTAAAGGGACAATCTCTGACGAGGACCATGCCATACAATTAGTATATGGCAGTTTATTTATGATTTGATTCCTCGCGCACTGCTAATCTAATTTGTTTTTCGATCCACAAAGACCAAGATCAAACAAACATATCATTTTTTGTCCCTTTCCAAATGATCGGAAAATAAAAAAAAATTAAATATATTCAAAATAATTACGTATTTACAAAATACCGTCTCAATTCATTATTGACTATTCTAACAAAACCATCCATAAGAGCCACTGTAAATCACTGGTTATTTAGGTGTATTTTCAAAATACCTATATCAACAGTTTCATGTATGATTTTACCAAAACATTAAACAGAATGTATGATATTTAATATATATTCAAAGATTAGAAATTTATTTGCATGGTAATAGATATATATATATATATGTGATTTATAGATTAAACATTTATAATACATGGATCGTGTTTGACAACTTTCCCGAAATTATATAATAGATTTTTCTGTTTTTGTGAACTTATTTTTTTCTAATAACATATGTGTAGATATTATTCTTCACAAATTAAAGTCACAAGGCCGTTTTTATTTAAGTTGAAATTCCATCTAACTTAATATAGAATCAAAATCCTAAACCTAGGCAATCGGTTTTTTTCCCAAACCGATCTTACCAAACTGAACCAAAACTTTTGGTTTTCGGTTCATTTTCAATTAAGAATTTGATTATATTCGATAGTTTAAAAAGAAATCCAGTTTTGGTTCAACTCGGATGGCAAGCAGTTACTTTAGTTTGCATTTTTTTTCATAAAAGAAATATATAACCAAACCATATCAAAAACTCATACCTAACGAATGTAAATTCACCGAAATTATCCAAAATTTAAACAAAATTATAAAAAAAATCTAATTAATGTAAAAAAACTTTGGTTAAGTTGATACTATTTTCAAAAACCAAACTAACCGAATACCAAACTAAAATTCGGCAAAATTAAAGTCGAACCAAATAAACTAAAATTGAACTAACTGAACCAAATTACCCAAACTAACCGAATCCGGATGCCTCCCTAAACCTAACTACTACAACGTTTGGTAATGGATCCATACTCGTATAATCTGGCCCAATAATGTGGCTTGTGCTCCCGACCCAAAACAATGGTCTGCGACCTTAGTGTCTAAAAGAGCCATTATGTGGAAGAGTACTAGAATTACTGTACGATGGTTCTTAATCTTTAAAGAGTGAAAGAATATAAGTTTTTATATTGGAAGGTTTGACAGGATATAATTAATATATAAGTGGTTTGACTAATCCATAATTGGTTTGGACCGGGAACATAGATACTTTTGCAATGAAGAACTTTATTATCTCTGTTTCTTACGTATGCTTGGATGTAGCTTAAATCTTGAATAAAAACAGAAGATGTAGAGGAATTGAAACATGTACCTAATAATTCTAAAGCATCTCAAAAACTTTTGATAAGAAAATTTGTATTGTTACACATTTGTTGTTACCATTTTGAAATCGATAATCACATCAATATACACAGGTCTAACATCACATCTCTAAGTCTAGATAGTGATGAAATATTATTTTGCGATCTTTCACTTGTTTAGATAAAGAATCCAATACACGAGATGCATGTAGACTGTGTAGATATCAGCTCCTACGAAAGGGATTGACAAGCTCATAATGACCACTCAGACTTCCAGAGAGTCTGTCTTGTCGTAATGGTACAGAGGAACTCAGAGATTCATGTATTCATATCTTCTATGAGTGAAAATTTGACCAGGAGATGATGTGTTTGTACCTGCAATATCCATTCTCACAGCTTCCTGGCTGCTCGTTGTTCAGTTTCTTGAGAAGGGTTGACCAGTTCCGTTCAAGTTGTTCACTTTATATGGCCGAGGGTTCTGAGGCTCTCGAAATATGGCTCCAGATGATCTATGCAGGTTTTGTTACATTGAAAATTAGAAGTCATCAGCTAAGAATCTTAAGTTTCCGTATTAGCCAATGAAGTTTGAGAAATAGTGTTACTTATATTCATTGAGTGTGACTGAGACAAAGAGCAAAGATAGATTACCTTCAAAAATTGCCTCTGGTGTTGCTTAGTCTTTGCCGTGAGTTCAAAAGCAAGAAGCTTGTCTTGTGAAAGCAACATAGGACTTTTAAAGGGAAAGTCAGGAAGGGCTAAACTGAGATGCTCATTAAACATGTTCCAGATACAAACACTATAGCAACTCAATGATCACACACCACAACAAAAACTTGATACATGATATTGATAGGTGTTGTAACCAAAGACAGTGCTTGAACTCAAACAAATACTACAATATATGCTTCAAGTGACCAAACTAGGATGCAAACCAAGTAACAGAGTTAAAGGAACTGTCTAGTAACAACTTTTATTTCATTAACCTTCCAATTTGGAAGAAAACACACTACAAAGATTACAGGGAACAGACACACATCTGCAATATCAGTCTATCCCCCAGATTAATTCAGATAAAAGCTATAACAACAAACACTATAAAGCATTACAATTAATTTGATTCAAATGTCGAAATTCTCCATCTGAACACTGCTCTTTAAAGGCACATAGTCACCAAGATAGCCACCAAGATGATCGTGCAAGGCAGACTTATCAATGGCCTGATGGTGAAAGCTCTTGCAAACATAGTAAAACACACTCTGCACAAGCAAGCCCACAAGATTGACAATGACTAAAACACCAACCAAGAACCCACCAACAACAATCTTGGCAAACAAGCCGAACTCCTCTCCTCCACGAACCACCACACTCCCGAAAACACCAGCGATGAACCCGCAAAGAGCAAGATACATAAAGACCATAGAACACGCCATATGAGTCCTTCCTTTAAGCAACTCATAGCTCTTCCTCATGGCAGCGATCCCATAGACGGGTTCAAGAACAGACACGACGCTAGCTAAATGCCACCAAGCAGTCATGTAAACATGAACGACAAGAAACAGAACAAAGATGACAACCATCGAGAAGACAGCGAGGATCACGCTCTGTAGATCAATGGCCACGATGAGGATCACGAGGAACATCAAAAAGACGGAGTTGTAGATGAGCATACAGAGAGAGACCCAAAGGAAGGTGATGAAGAGGCGTTTGAGGACGAGAGGGATGGCCGACATAGTGGAGGAGAAGGAGACGGGTTTGCTGGTGTAGAGGGAGGCGACGGTGAAGACGACGGCGGCGGTGGAGAGGAGGGAGAAGGCGAAGAGGAAGATGATGTAGATGAATTGGTAGACGAAGAGGAGAGTCCATTGGTGGTTGGTCTGAGATTGATCGGCGGAGGGAGGAGAAGCGTCGAGCTGGTTCAAGATGGGTTGGGTGAAGAGGGAATGAGCGAGGATGGCGAAGGAGAGAGGGAAGATTAGGGTTAGGGTTATGAGGTAGAATGTTCTTGGGGAGAATTTGGGGATCGTCGTGGATTCACGGAGTATGCCTCCGATGCTCAGAAATTGAAGCTCCTCCGCCGCGAGATCCATTGAGGGAAGATGAAGATGTTGACGAAAGTTTGAGAGGGAGGAGGATGAGGAAGGTTACTTCATGGTTAAAAAAAAATTCTTTCTTTCTTGGGAAATGAGAAAAAGACATATCTATAATTAGGATCTAAGGCACGACAACATAGATACAGGGTCAAAGGAACATTCAAGTTCACTAGTTTTTTCTTTTCAAAATAAAAATCACCAATTAAACTTTAACTTCATTTAGAAAAATAAAATTACTCCAAATAAATACATAAACCTTTGTTTAACAAAATTAAAAAAACATCATCTCTCTATATGTTATATGAGAATCATTATAAGTATAACACGTGTCATTACTAGAATGATTCTTAGAATTATTAGAAAAACTAAGTTGATAATCTGAACATATACTAAAAATTTTATTGAACTAATTATAGAATTACTTATTGATGAAAAAATAATTTTCATTCTTTCTTTAAATAAAAGACGTGGAATTACCTAATATGAATAATATATATAAATAAAATTGATTAATGATTTTAATAATAATGATTCGATAATAATTTGTGTATCTTCTGTTATTTTTTTTTAATTTTATACTATTAAAATAAATTAAAAATGAAATTAAAAAAAAATAATTGTTTTGTATATGTCAATTTTTTTGAATTTTTTAAAATTAGAATAAATTAATAAAATTGTTAAAATTGCAAGTTTCACACTCAAAAATTTGTGATCAATGGTTAGAGTTTTTTAATACCAAAATACAAATGATCATAAAAACATATGAGCACGAAATCTTAATTAATGGAAACTCATATGTTTATTTTTTAAAAATAAATTTTAAAAATTTAGATAAATTAAAAAAAAATTACATTAACCATATAAAGTTAGATTTTTCTATATATCTCATATTCAGAATTTTTACAAAAAAAATACAATGGATTAATAAGACTCCTAAAAGTTTCAAGTTTTACCTTAGATTTCATCTTTTCACCAAACTGTTTACAAAAATGTAGAAGGTCCTCTATGTCAGCTGAGTTGTTTCTCTCAAGACGAGTTGCTTCTCTTTGCTCCTCACCGACTAACCATGCAGCAAACTCATTATCCTCATCACAAACCGGAGGAGGAGCATCGTCACCAGGAGGAGGAAGAGTTATCTCTAGAGCAGGAGAAGGAGGAGTGTTATCTCCGGAGCATCCTCATCACCAACCGGAGGAGCATCATCATTTTTACAAAAAAACTACCACTTTATAGAGTTTTTATGCTTTGGAGACAAAAAGAGGTTGAGCTGAAAATGAGAATGGTTTCTTAACATTATCACTTGAGAGAATCCCTCTGAATCTCTTCTTCTCAAACCAAAATGGCATGAAAGAATCGAACTTTAAAATACTTTTTTTCATCTTGAAAGAAAAGCTTAGAGAGAGAGATATCTTCTCCACCTCCTCAATATTGAAAAACCTTAGACAATAAGTTTAATGTATTTTAGTAAGTAAAAACACATAGCATAAATTTTGTAATGAGTGAAAAGAATGTGAAAAACATGTTTAACTTTCTATATGACAATCATCAGAATAAATCCTACTGAACATATGGGGGATATGTTTTCCTCTGTTCTTTGATTCGCAGAGAAGACGTGATGTGACTTGACGTGTGTCTTTCTTTTGTGTGTCGTTTCATCGTACATAAATTCAAGATGAGTATGATACAATTGTTTATATATCAAGTTATATGTTATTGTTTTTGTTTTGAAGATATACTTATTAGAGAGAAACTTATCTTCAAAAATATTTATATTTATATTCATAAAATTTCTTACTGATTTTAAATATTTCTTTACTACTAAGTATATCTAAAATTAGACAATAATGAATATATGTATTTTACGAAACTAAAAATCAATATATATATATATATAACTTAAATTTTCTCCCAAAATTATTTATTCAATATATATAAATAAATAAATATATAACTTACATTTTCTCCCAAATTCTTTATTCATTATATATATATATATATATATATATATATATATATATATATATATATATATATATATATATATATATATATATATATATATATATTGCTCAAATTGGTTGAGGAAGGAAGTTATGAACTTTTGAGGAAACATTATTCAGACATTGTGGCAAAAGTAGACAAAGATGAAGAAGAGAAGAACAAAATCGGTGTTGGCAAAGATTAGACCAAATTTAATTCTACTCCTTCTTTCTTAACCACTGCCACTTTTCCCCGACCCGGACTTATCGCCTTTGCCATCGCCGATTTTCTTCTTTTGTTCTTCCTCTCTCACTACTTCTCACACAAAGTCTGAATAATCTTTCCTCCAAAGTTCATCATTTCCCTCCTCAACCCACTTGACCGTGTAAGCATATGCCCAAAATTCAATGACAAACTGTCTTCTGCTTGAAACTGAACCCGTGAAAATAGTGTACACAACACAACCATCATGGAAAATGAATCAGAGCCATATCATTTCTTAAACTTCAAGTTCTTCTTGCTTACCTTGGAGGCATAGTGGCACAACATAAAAACTGTTGAACTGTCGATCAAAGAACCTTTAGGGTTCTAGATACATTTTGTTGGATCGATCAAAGTGTTTCTTGTGATAGCTTCTTTAAGACCAACTTCTTGATAGATGAATTTGATCGAATCTCACAAGGAATAAACAAAAATTCTATTTTTAATTATCAAAGTGTAAATAAACAATATGCCTAAGAGGTTATTTATATGAAAACATAAAAGCTATGAAAACCCTAATCCTAATTAAAAGAGGAAAACTATTAAAATAAAGATAATACAAATAAATGGTAAGTATCCTAATTTTATGCTATATAAGGTCTCGCTGGCCAAGAAAGATTTGTCCTCGAATCTTCAATCGCCTTCTTGTCACCAAAATATAAATTTCCACGAATTTTGTAAGTTGCTGATTTTCCAGAAATTTTTGAAAAACTTGATTCTGCACGATTTTGCACAGATATGTTTATATCCTAATTTATTAACAATCCGTTTTTGCCCAAAGTTTGCAAGAATCATAAATTCAAACAAAAATTCTTTGAAGATAAAATCAGTAACATGGACATCCTCTTCATATGTATCATATATCGGATCACCATAGATCTCTCGATAGATCTCATGGTATTCTCTCTCGACAAAAGGACTTTCATCCTCGAAAGTGTAGCAACTGTCAATCAACATGACATCCAGAATCGTTCTTCGATTAAGAAATCAAATACACGCAGCTCTGATACCAATTTGGCGCAACGTACAAACTGTTGAATGGTCGATCAAAGAACTTTAGGGTTCTAGAGACATGTTCTTGATTGAACAAAATTTTTCTTGCGATAGCTTTTTTGAGACACACTTCTTGATAGATGAATTTAATCCAACATCATGAGGAATAAACAAAAGCTCTATTTTTAATTATCTAAGTCTAAATAAAAATATATGCCTAAAAGTTTATTAATATGAAAACATAAAAACATTAAAAATCCTTATCCTAATTAAAATAGAAAAACTATTAACATAAAGATAACACAAATAAATGGTAATTATCCTAATTTTATGTTCCATCACATAGTGAGCACATCCCGTCCAAAATTTGGCATCAACAACCAAGATTCCCTTTATGGATACTCTTTTTGCATGAACCTTAGATTTCATGTCTTCATCAAACTGCTTACAAAAAAGTAGCAGCTCTTCCATGTCAGATGTGTTGTCCCTCTCAAGACAAGCTGCTTCTCCTTGCTTCTCACCGGCTAACCATGTGGCAAACTCATCAAACTTGTAAGACATGGCTTTCACACGGTGCAAGACATGGGGTTCCGTGTGTTTGGTAAGACAGTGAACAATCATGCAGAAAACAAAAGAAAACAGGCTACCAAAGAGTGCACCTCCAGTACATACGTTAGTCCACTTCGAAGATTCTTGTTCTCAAAGTTTGAGTGATGATACACTTTTTGACATCTTTCATGCCTTTAAATCGAAGACAGATTGAATCATTTCTAGTGTTTTTTATTGCGTGTTGCAGATCGTTAGGTCAGACATCGCGTGATCTTAACCTAAGTTGAGACACAGACATAAGGCTGAACATAAGAATGGTGTTTGTGTGTGACTACATGGATTGATGCACTGAACTTTTGAATTTATTGTGTATAATTTTTATTTTTTCCTTCCTATTTTTTTAATGGAGAGGAAGTATACTCTTAGTTGTATAATTAAGGGATTGCCTTAACCTGTACCAGTCACTCTTCTATGGGTATGGTCTTGTTCACTCATTTATATTCATTACAGCAGGACACATAAGAAGGGAGAAAAACAAGTGAGAGAGAGAACTTACTTCGTAAGAATATTTTGTCAATCCTTTCATGAGGTATCCATTCTAATTTCTAAGTTGTCTTTTTTGCTTAATCAAGGGTCGTGAGTGCTCTGCATGTGCTCCAAAATGGTCAGGAAATAAACTATAGATACCTTGAGACCCTCCAAATTTATTAAATCCTGATTCTCCAATTATGCATACAAGAGTTTCATTGTTTTAGCGACCCTTCCTACATGAGAAGTGGTTTCCCAGTCCCTTGCAGCTTGAGAAGAAAAAAAAACTTACAAAAACGGTTTCCATATCAGATTATAATGACTAAAGCCCTTCTTTCTGATTGTTGGAGGGAATAGTTTCAAAGACATTAACTGCATGGGTGATAAAGTTCTCCTCCTCAGTTTGAAGTAAGTGTAGATCAAGTTACTTATGATCATAACAAGAATATGTGTGCTCCTTATGTGTCTTCTACACATGAAGATGCTACATAAGCATCTGCCCAAAATTCAACAACAAACGGCCTTCTGCTTGAAACTGAAGTCATGAAACAAACGTACACAACACAATCGTCATGGAAAGTGAATCAGAGCCATATCCTTTCTTAAACTTCAAGTCCTTCTCGCTTACCTTGGAGGCATAGTGGCGCATCATACAAATTGTTGAACGATCAATCAAAGAACCTTTAGGTTTCTAGAGACATGTTCTTGGATCGATCAAAGTGTTTCTTGCGACACCTTCTTTGAGACCAACTTATTGATAGATGAATTTAATTGAATCTTACAAGGAATAAGCAAAAGCTCTATTTTTAATCATCAAAGTCTAAATAAAAAAATATACTCCCTCCGTTTCATAATAAGTGTCATTTTAGAGAATTTTTTTTGTTACAAAATAAGTGTCGTTTTCGACTTTCGATGCAAAATTTATTAATTTTATGCTGCAGTTTTTTTTTCTATTGGTTGAAATATGGTTAGGTGTATAGGTAATTGTGTATTTATATAAAAAATATGCAAAAGTAATTGTTTTCTTAATCCGTGTGCAAAAACCTAAAGTGACATTTATAATGAAACAGAGGGAGTACCTAAGAGGTTATTTATATTGAAACATAAAAGCCATAAAAACCCTAATCCTAATTAAAATAGGAAAACTATTAAGATAAAGATAATAAAATAAATGGTAAGTATCCTAATTCTATGTTGCAACAGGTCTCGCCGGCCAAGAAAGATTCGTCCTCGAATCTTCAGTCGCCTTCTTATCACCAAAATATAATTTTGCACAAATTTTGTACGTTGCAGATTTTCCATAAATTTTCCAAAACTTGATTCTGCACAAAGTTTGCACAGTTCATATTTTCAAAACAAAAAAGCTTTGAAGATAAAATTGGTGACATGGACATCCTCTTCATAGATCTCTCGATATATTTCATGATATTATTTCTCCCCAAAAATACTTTCATCCTCGAAAGTGTAGGCACTGCCAATCAACATGACATCCAAAATCGTTCTTCAATTAAAAAAACAAAGACACGCAGCTCTGATACCAACATGGCACATGAATAAGCAAAAGCTATATTTTTAACTATCAAAATCTAAAGAAATAAAACCATAAGCCTAAAAGACTATTTATATGATAACATAAAAACTATAAAAACCTTAATCCTAATTAAAAAAGAAAAACTATTAAAATAAAGATAATACAAATAAATGATAATTATCTTAATTCTATGTTGAATCACATAGTGAGCACAACCCTTCCAAAATCAACAACCGAGATTCCTTTCTGGCTACTCCTTTTGCGGGAACCTTAGATTTCATTTTTTCATCAAACTGATTACAAAAACGTAGCAGCTCCTTCATGTAGGTTGTGTAGCTCCTCTCAAGACAAGTTGCTTCTCCGTGTTCCTCACCGGCTAACCATGCGGCAAACTCATCAAACGTGCAAGATATGTCGTTCATACAATGCCATTTAAAGTTCATGATAGATGAATTTAATTGATTCTCAGAAGGATTAAGAAAAAGCTCATTTTTAATTATCAAAGTCTAAATAAAATAATATGCCTAAAAGGTTATTTATATGAAAACATAAAAGCCATAAAAACACTAAACCTAATTAAAATAGGAAATCTATTAAGATAAAGATAATAAAAATAAATAGTAAGTATCTTAATTCTATGTTGCAGTAGGTCTCGCCGGCCAAGAAAGATTCGTCCTCGAATCTTCAGTCGCCTTTTTGTCACCAAAATATAATTTTGCACAAATTTTGTACGTTGATGCTTTTCCATAAATTTTCCAAAACTTGATTCTACATGCTTTTTGAACGAATATGTTTATATCCAAATTTATCAATGATCCGTTTTTGCAAAAAGTTTGCACAAGTCATATTTTCAAAAAAAAAATCTTTGAGATAAAATCGGTGACATGGACATCATCTTCATAGATTTCTCGATATATCTCATGGTATTATCTCTTACAAAAATACTTTCATCCTCGAAAGTGTAGGAACTGCCAATCAACATGACATCCAAAATCGTTCTTCGGTTAAGAAATCAAAGACACGCAACTCTGGATGTTCACTTTTTAGTATTTTTACAAAAAAATACAATGAATTAATAAGACTCCTAAAAGTTTCAAGTTTTACCTTAGATTTCATCTTTTCATCAAACTGCTTACAAAAAGGTAGAAGGTCCTCCATGTCAGCTGAGTTGTTTCTCTCAAGACGAGTTGCTTCTCTTTGCTCCTCACCGACTAACCATGCGGGAAACTCATTATCCTCATCACAAACCGGAGGAGGAGCATCGTCACCAGGAGGAGGATGAGTTATCTCCGGAACAGGAGAAAGAGGAGTTATCTCCGGGGCAGGAGAAAGAGGAGTTATCTCCGGAGCATCCTCATCACCAACTGGAGGAGCATCATCATTTTTACAAAAAAACAACCACTTTATAGAGTTTTTATGCTTTGGAGACAACAAGAGGTTGAGCTGAAAATGAGAATGGTTTCTTAACATTCTCACTTAAGAGAATCCCTCTGAATCTCTTCTTCTCAAACCAAAATGGCATGAAAGAATCGAACTTTAAAATACTTTTTTCATCTTGAAAGAAAAGCTTAGAGAGAGAGAGATCTTCTCCACCTCCTCAATATTGAAAAACCTTAGACAATAAGCTTAATGAATTTTAGTAAGTAAAAACACATAGCATAAATTTTGTAATGAGTGAAAAGAAGGTGAGAAACATGTTTAACTTTCTATATGACAATCAGCAGAATAAATCCTACAGAACATATGGGGGATATGTTTTCCTCTGTTCTTTGATTCGCAGAGAATACGTGATGTGACTTGACGTGTGTCTTTCTTTTGTGTGTCGTTTCACCGTACATAAATTTAAGATGAGTATGATACAATTGTTTATATATCAGGTTATATGTTATTGTTTTTCTTTTGAAGATATACTTAATAAAGAGAAACTTATCTTCAAAAATATTTATATGTATATTCATAAAATTTCTTACTGATTTTAAATATTCCTCTACTATTAAGTATATCTTTTAAAAATTAGATTATGATGAGACTCATGTTCTGACGTCGCCGCTCTATAATATTATTGTTTATATTTTTGAGCCATGGTTTAATTAGGTTCACTCATAGTTTTTCTTTTTTAATTAGGATTAAGGTTTTTATAGTTTTTATGTTATCATATAAATAGTCTTTTAGGCTTATGGTTTTATTTCTTTAGATTTTGATAGTTAAAAATATAGATTTTGCTTATTCATGTGCCATGTTGGTATCAGAGCTGCGTGTCTTTGTTTTTTTAATCGAAGAACGATTTTGGATGTCATGTTGATTGGCAGTGCCTACACTTTTGAGGATGAAAGTATTTTTGGAGAGAAATAATATCATGAAATATATCGAGAGATCTATGAAGAGGATGTCCATGTCACCAATTTTATCTTCAAAGATTTTTTTTAAGTAACAATGCACAAATTTGATAAATTCTAATATTTCCTCGTACATATATAAAAGATATTGAACTAATGTGATCAATGAGTCATTTCAACCTCGTACATATAAATTTGATATTGTTTGTAAGTAACATATACCAATTTTATTTGATAAATTCTAATATTATTGTTTAAATAAAATAATATGCCTAAAAGGTTATTTATATGAAAACATAAAAGCCATAAAAACATTGAACCTAATTAAAATAGGAAAACTATTAAGATTAAGATAATAAAAATAAATAGTAAGTATCTTAATTCTATGTTGCAGCAGGTCTCGCCGGCCAAGAAAGATTCGTCCTCGAATCTTCAGTCGCCTTCTTGTCACCAAAATATAATTTTGCACAAATTTTGTACGTTGATGCTTTTCCATAAATTTTCCAAAACTTGATTCTACATGATTTTTGAACGAATATGTTTATATCCAAATTTATCAATGATCCGTTTTTGCACAAAGTTTGCACAAGTCATAATTTTAAAAAAAAATAATCTTTGAAGATAAAATCGGTGACATGGACATCCTCTTCATAGATTTCTCGATATATCTCATGGTATTATCTCTCTACAAAAATACTTTCATCCTCGAAAGTGTAGGAACTGCCAATCAACATGACATCCAAAATCGTTCTTCGATTAAGAAATCAAAGACACGCAACTCTGGATGTTCACTTTTCAGTATTTCTACAAAAAAAATACAATGAATTAATAAGACTCCTAAAAGTTTCAAGTTTTACCTTAGATTTCATCTTTTCATCAAACTGCTTACAAAAATGTAGAAGGTCCTCCATGTCAGCTGAGTTGATTATCTCAAGATGAGTTGCTTCTCTTGGCTCTTCACCGACTAACCATGCGGCAAACTCATCATCCTCATCACAAACCGGAGGAGGAGCATCGTCACCAGGAGGAGGAGGAGTTATCTCCGGAGCATCCTCATCACCAACTGGAGGAGCATCATCATTTTTACAAAAAAACTACCACTTTATAGAATTTTTATGCTTTGGAGACAACAAGAGGTTGAGCTGAAAATGAGAATGGTTTCTTAACATTCTCACTTGAGAGAATCCCTCTGAATCTCTTCTTCTCAAACCAAAATGGCATGAAAGAATCGAACTTTAAAATACTTTTTTCATCTTGAAAGAAAAGCTTAGAGAGAGAGAGAGATCTTCTCCACCTCCTCAATATTGAAAACCTTAGACAATAAGCTTAATGAATTTTAGTAAGTAAAAACACATAGCATAAATTTTGTAATGAGTGAAAAGAAGGTGAGAAACATGTTTAACTTTCTATATGACAATCAGAAGAATAAATCCTACAGAACATATGGGGGATATGTTTTCCTCTGTTCTTTGATTCGCAGAGAATACGTGATGTGACTTGACGTGTGTCTTTCATTTGTGTGTCGTTTCACCGTACATAAATTTAAGATGAGTATGATACAATTGTTTATATATCAGGTTATATGTTATTGTTTTTCTTTTGAAGATATACTTAATAAAGAGAAACTTATCTTCAAAAATATTTATATGTATATTCATAAAATTTCTTACTGATTTTAAATATTTCTCTACTACTAAGTATATCTTTTAAAAATTAGATTATGATGAGACTCATGTTCTGACGTCGCCGCTCTATAATATTATTGTTTATATATTTGAGTCATGGTTTAATTAGGTTCACTCATAGTTTTTCTTTTTTTTTAATTAGGATTAAGGTTTTTATAGTTTTTATGTTATCATATAAATAGTCTTTTAGGCTTATGGTTTTATTTCTTTAGATTTTGATAGTTAAAAATATAGCTTTTGCTTATTCATGTGCCATGTTGGTATCAGAGCTGCGTGTCTTTGTTTTTTTAATAGAAGAACGATTTTGGATGTCATGTTGATTGGCAGTGCCCACACTTTCGAGGATGAAAGTATTTTTGGGGAGAAATAATATCATGAAATATATCGAGAGATCTATGAAGAGGATGTCCATGTCACCAATTTTATCTTCAAAGATTTTTTTTAATTAACAATGCACAAATTTGATAAATTCTAATATTTCGTCGTACATATATAAAAGATGTTGAACTAATGTGATCAATGAGTCATTTCAACCTCGTACATATAAATTTGATATTGTTTGTAAGTAACAGATACCAATTTTATTTGATAAATTCTAATATTATTGTTTAAATAAAATAATATGCCTAAAAGGTTATTTATATGAAAACATAAAAGCCATAAAAACACTGAACCTAATTAAAATAGGAAAACTATTAAGATTAAGATAATAAAAATAAATAGTAAATATATTAATTCTATGTTGCAGCAGGTCTCGCCGGCCAAGAAAGATTCGTCCTCGAATCTTCAGTCACCTTCTTGTCACCAAAATATAATTTTGCACAAATTTTGTACGTTGATGCTTTTCCATAAATTTTCCAAAACTTGATTCTACATGATTTTTGAACGAATATGTTTATATCCAAATTTATCAATGATCCGTTTTTGCACAAAGTTTGCACAAGTCATATTTTAAAAAAAAAATCTTTGAAGATAAAATCGGTGACATAGACATCCTCTTCATAGATTTCTCGATATATCTCATGGTATTATCTCTCTACAAAAATACTTTCATCCTCGAAAGTGTAGGAACTGCCAATCAACATGACATCCAAAATTGTTCTTCGATTAAGAAATCAAAGACACGCAACTCTGGATGTTCACTTTTTAGTATTTCTACAAAAAAAAATACAATGAATTAATAAGACTCCTAAAAGTTTCAAGTTTTACCTTAGATTTCATCTTTTCATCAAACTGCTTACAAAAAGGTAGAAGGTCCTCCATGTCAGCTGAGTTGTTTCTCTCAAGACGAGTTGCTTCTCTTGGCTCCTCACAGACTAACCATGCGGCAAACTCATCATCCTCATCACAAACCGGAGGAGGAGCATCGTCACCAGGAGGAGGAGTTATCTCTGGAGCATCCTCATCACCAACTGGAGGAGCATCATCATTTTACATTTTCTCCCAAATTCTTTATTCAATATATATCTATATATATATATATATTGCTCAAATTGGTTGAGGAAGGAAGTTATGAACTTTTGAGGAAACATTATTCAGACATTGTGGCAAAAGTAGACAAAGATGAAGAAGAGAAGAAGAAAATCGGCGTTGGCAAAGATTAGACCAAATTTAATTCTACTCCTTCTTTCTTAACCACTGCCACTGTTCCCCGACCCGGACTTATCGCCTTTGCCATCGCCGATTTTCTTCTTTTGTTCTTCCTCTCTTACTACTTCTCACACAAAGTCTGAATAATGTTTCCTCCAAAGTTCATCATTTCCCTCCTCAACCCACTTGACCGTGTAAGCATATGCCCAAAATTCAATGACAAACTGTCTTCCGCTTGAAACTGAACCCGTGAAACTAGTGTACACAACACAACCATCATGGAAAATGAATCAGAGCCATATCATTTCTTAAACTTCAAGTTCTTCTTGCTTACCTTGGAGGCATAGTGGCACAACATAAAAACTGTTGAACTGTCGATCAAAGAACCTTTAGGGTTCTAGATACATTTTGTTGGATCGATCAAAGTGTTTCTTGTGATAGCTTCTTTAAGACCAACTTCTTGATAGATGAATTTGATCGAATCTCACAAGGAATAAACAAAAATTCTATTTTTATTTATCAAAGTGTAAATAAACAATATGCCTAAGAGGTTATTTATATGAAAACATAAAAGCTATGAAAACCCTAATCCTAATTAAAAGAGGAAAACTATTAAAATAAAGATAATACAAAGAAATGGTAAGTATCCTAATTTTATGCTATATAAGGTCTCGCCGGCCAAGAAAGATTCGTCCTCGAATCTTCAATCGCCTTCTTGTCACCAAAATATAAATTTCCACGAATTTTGTAAGTTGCTGATTTTCCAGAAATTTTTGAAAAACTTTATTATGCAAGATTTTGCACGGATATGTTTATATCCAAATTTATTAACAATCCGTTTTTGCCCAAAGTTTGCAAGAATCATAAATTCAAACTAAAATTCTTTGAAGATAAAATCAGTAACATGGACATCATCTTCATATGTATCATATATCGGATCACCATAGATCTCTCGATAGATCTCATGGTATTGTCTCTCGACAAAAGGACTTTCGTCCTCGAAAGTGTAGCAACTGCCAATCAACATGATATCCAGAATCGTTCTTCGATTAAGAAATCAAATACATGCAGCTCTGATACCAATTTGGCGCAACGTACAAACTGTTGAATGGTCGATCAAAGAACTTTAGGGTTCTAGAGACATGTTCTTGATTGAACAAAAAGTTTCTTGCGATAGCTTTTTTGAGACACACTTCTTGATAGATGAATTTAATCCAACCTCACGAGGAATAAACAAAAGCTCTATTTTTAATTATCTAAGTCTAAATAAAAATATGAGAAAATTACTAGAATGACACAAAAGCTTGTATATGACTAGAATAGTATACATTTTCTAAAAATTACTAGAATGTTTTTACACTTCTAGTAAATTACAATAAACACCCTTGTTTAATTTTGTTACTATTGATACAAATTTTAATTATTAAATCCACATCATAATTTTGACAATCCACGTCACTAACTAATTTGTATCATCGACAGTTACACTGGAAAATCAACAGTCCCATATCTCCGGTGAATAAAAAAAAGTCTTAATGTCACACTGGAAAATCAACAGTCCCATATCACGAAATTATCTTCGTCACAACTAATACTCTCGTTTCAAACAGTGTTTCCGATATCGTAAATCATCTTCGTCGACCTCGTTAAACCCTAACTGTCTCCGATATCATCTTCGTCGACATCCTCTTCTCCGTAAAAGTTTCGACGTAATCGTATCTACGACATCATCTTCTCATCTTCTCTGGTATGTTGTGCCTGAGTTTGATTTACGACGTGTCTGAGTTATAGATTATGTTGTTACTGAGTTATTGTATAGTGTGGCTGAGTTGAGTTTGATTTATGAAGTGGCTGAGTTATTGATTATGATCCGACTGAGTTATTGATTATGTTTTGGCTGAGTTATTGATTACTGTGGCTGAGTTATATATTATGTTGTGGCTGAGTTATTTATTATTTATGATTTGGCTGAGTTATTGATTATGTTTTGACTGAGGTATTGATTATGTTTCGGCTGAGTTTTGTTTCTATTACGACTGCCTTATATGGTGGCTGGGTTATTTATTATGTTGTGGCTGAGTTTTGTTTCTATTGCGGCTGATTTATCTATATATGTGTTTTAGGATCAGATGGCTATTTCTGAAGATCAAGCACGGGATTATCCTCCACGACTTTACGCTGAAGGGGCTTCTAATCTAGAAAATAAAGAGATTAATCACAATTTGCAGATGGGAGATTTCCCTAACGTCAGAGAAGCAATAGGACGGGATGTGTGGGATCACATGAGGCAGGGTCCTCTTGGAATTATTGTGAAGCTAGCTGAACGCAAAAGCGTGTGGTCTGGTAGGACTGTCCACTATCTACTATGTCGACAGCTTCGAGTATACATGAAGGAGATTTGGAGTCTAGTTGGTGATGAACCTATCAGGTTTAGCTTACTCGAATTTGGTGAGATCACTGGGTTAAACACAGATCCAGTGCCAACAGAAAGTTTTGAACATGACCAATACAAAGCGTTTTGGGAGGAGTTGAATCTGCCGCTTGGGGTGGGACCCAAGTTAGATGAACTGAGGGCAGCATTAGAGGTATGTCCGGCCTGGAGTTTTGAAAAGCGTAAATGGTTAGGGCTGTTACTTCTTCAAGCCATGGGACTTTATGCTTTGCATCATAATTCTAGGATACCGTTTGAAAGTGCAAAAAGAGTATTCGACGATGAAGCCATGATGACGTATCCATGGGGGCGGACTGCATATGAAGTTCTTGTTGACTCTATTAAGATGTTGAATCCACAAGGAAGGACATACACCATAAGCGGTCTGAAGGACGTGTTGTTGGTTTGGGCGTATGAATCTGTCATTTGTTTTGGAGAGCGTTTTGGGAGAGTGGTCAATGAGCAAGAAGTTCCACTTTTTCGATGGGGTGGAAAGCGTACACGTTCAAGTTTTGATACTGTCATTACTGAGGAGATTAGAAAACATGGCGAGGTAAGGTGTCAACTGATTTATTATTTATTTGTTGGCTGGGTTATAAGTACTTATGTACTTAAGTGGCTGGGGTTTTTGGTATTAGTTATTTGATGGCTGAGTTAGCATGTATAAAGTGTCTGAGTTATTAGTTATTTTATGGCTGAGTTATTAGTTGTTTTATGAACACCAAAAACCCAGCCACCATATAAACAATATCTCAGCCTCTTGGTATTAGTTTTGATGGCTGAGTTAGTATGTACATAGTGGCTGGGTTTCTTGATATTAGTTATTTGATGGCTGAGATAGTGTTTATATGGTGGCATGGTGGCTGGGTTTTTGGTACTTTGTGGCTGAGTTATTAGTACTTTGACAACTGAGTTATTATGTATTCGGTGGCTGATTTTGTAGGTGCGCGTGAGAAAAATGGTTATGAAGGACTCCGTAGAAGAGATGTTTCCTCAGTGGCCGGATGAAGCAGCTGACCCGCAACTCGTTAACTTGATAACAGACATATATGCAGGTCGGTTTGTTAGAGGTTTTTGGGGAACACAGATGAAACGCAAACAAACAAACACAAAGGTTTTTGGTGTTTCGTCAAACGCTGAGCCACCCATTAAGAAGCAGAAGAAAGTGAGCAGCTTCCAAGAGGATGAAGCTGCTGTGGAGGGAAAGGGTGCTTACGAGAAGGAAGGTAAGGCTGATATTGGAGAAAATCCAATAATGATGAAAATAATGTATAGTCTGGATAGAATTGTCTCAAAAATAGACAGCCACGAGAACAACTTCGAAAACTTCAACGCGCGGTTATCCAGAATCGAGTCCAGTTATAAGAACATTCCTGATTTAGTCAGAGTTGCAGTGGACGAGTACTTCTCTAAAGTTCCCCAACAATCTTTAACGTTGCCACCGCCACCGCCGCCACCGCCACCTCCGAGATTTTTTCCGCAGCAGTTAGTCAATAGTCCACCTGCTAAGGCCTCTGTCCATAGTCCACCTGCTAAGGCCTCTGTCCATAGTCCACCTGCTAAGGCCTCTGTCCATAGTCCACCTGCTAAGGCCTCTGTCCATAGTACACCTGCTAAGAATTTGGGAGACACTGTTGATTTCGTTGGTGTTTCTCCTGCAAAGGACCCAGCCTTAGGACGCGGGCACAAGATAATAAGGTTTAAAAAAGGAAATGAGGTTAAAGAGAAGGACAAAGAGGCGGCTGAGTTAGGAAAGAAGGATGTGTCTCCTAAGAATAACTTAACGGCTGTAAGTAGGGAAGAAGAGGCTGCGTTAAAGAAGAAGGAGGCGGCTGAAAAAAGGAGAAAAAAAACGGCTGAGACAAAGCAACGGAAGGCTGACGAAAAGAAGGCGGCTGAGTTGAAGAAGAAAGAAATGGCTGAGTTACAGAATCCGGTCGCAAAAAGGACGCGTCGCGGTTTAATAACAATAGCTGTACCTCAGCCGAACCAGATTCAAGCCGACAGTGAGCTTGCGGATATTACTGACGAATTTCTCGCAACACGAGACGAAGTGCTTCCGGAGTCTGATGAGGATGAAGAGGATAGGATCAGATCCGAAAGAATAAAACAATATCGGGAGAAAAATGTTCAGTTATCTGCAACTGGGTCTGCATTGCAACTCTCTGATAATGCTCCTCCAGCACCAGTTTTTCCTCAGATTGGAGACAATGTAACGACGTGCATGAGGAATAATTTATTACCTTCACCAGCAATATATGATCCTTTAGCACCGGTTGATCCAGCAAAATGGGATAAACTTATGGAACACCTAGAGAAACATAAAGACGTTTCCACTACCCCAACAACGGCCCATGAGGGTGAGTTCTACAGAATCATCATCACTGAAAGACCGTGGAAAGACATACAATATGGATGGCTGTATGATGATGTAAGTATTCCTTACGGCTGAGTTATAAATTTTATGTGACTGAGTTACGTTTTTTAAGGCTGAGTTAAAGAAGACTAAGTAGCTTAGTTTATTATTCTTTACGGCTGAGTTAAGTATACTAGTTGGCTGAGTTTAGTATACTATGTGGCTGAGTTTAGTATACTATGTGGCTGAGTTATGTGTTTTGTTACGACTGAGTTATAGATTCTATTATATTGACTTGATTTTGTGTTTTTGCGTAGCATATTAGTGCGTTTCTACGAATCCTCATCAAAAGGTCCATGCGAGATCCCAGCCCATTCTGGTCCAAGCGCATTGCATTTATTGACGTCTGGTTTCTCACTTCTTGGGTTCGCGATTACACGCAGTACAAGCTCAATCCTAATCTGATGAAATTCACCGGTAATGGCTATGAAGATTTAATAAACGGTAGGATGCCCGCAGACTATTGTACAAACTTGAAGTGGTATTAGGATGTGGATCACCTGTACGGAGTGCTTCGAACTAGAGGCGATCATTGGGTGGCGTTTCACGTGGATCTGCTTAATGAGAAGATTGACTGCTATGATCCAATCATTGGACACGTCACAGCCGAAAGTGAAAAGAGAATGGTTAATGCATTTAAGCCTCTTACGCAAATGCTACCTACGATGTTGAATCAAAATATTCCTTCCAAACTCCGAAAACAGAGAAAGAAGCAGTTTTCGTTCCGAAGGAGAAAAGGCGATTACATTCCCCAAAACACCCAAATTGGTGATTGTGGAGTGTATGCATTGAAGTTTGTGGAATGCTTAGCGCTTGGCGTGACTTTTTCTGGGATAAATGATAGGAATATTCAAGGTATACAGGTGAAGATGGCAGCAGAGATCCTGGATGAAAGAGGAACTGACTTCTATTCCCAGTTTGATTAGCCTTTGAACGATTTGTATATTTTTTTGCTAATGGTATATTTTATATAACCCAGCCGCAACGTTTCTATAGTCCAGCCGTCTAGCCTTATATAACTCAATCATACCACAAACATACCCTAAAATCGAAAAAGTTTAATATAACTCAGCCGCAACGTTTCAATAATCCAGCCGTCTAGCCTTGTATAACTCAGTCATACCACAAACATACCCTAAAATCGAAAAAGTTTAATATAACCCAGCCGAAACGTTTCTATAATCCAGCCGTCTTGCCTTATATAACTCAGCCACACCACAAACATACCCTAATATTTGGAAATGTACTTTAAAAAGTTATTATAAATTAATATTATCAGTTTTGGATGAATATTTAATCAACACAATGTGTATACTTCATTGAATTTACAAGTTTCGGATTGACCATGATCTTGAGGTATAAGTTGTCTTACAAATACTTAAAACCTTATGTAACTATATAGGTGTTGAACGCACCAAATACAAAGTACGATATAATTTTTTTTTTCAATTGAATTTGTGTAATTTCTTATATTTTATAGTGGTACCTAAACCATAAACCCTAAACCCTAAACCGTAAACCCCAAATACTTAACCCTAAACCTAAAACATAAAATTATCCTAAACATAAAGTCAGCCGTAACAAGCCAATAACTCAGCCATTGGGCGGGAACTTGAAAATATGTTTGTGCGGGAACTTGAAAATATTCCAACACAGACCTGGCCCAGCTCTATATAACGATGTAATAAAGCAACTTTTTCAGAGGAAAAAGTGGGGATTAGGGTTCTAAAGGAAAAATGTCTTCCTCCTCTAACATTATCTCATCAGGAAATGTAAACCGAGTACGTACGAATGGGGAGAGAGGAATACCAAAACCGTGTTGGTGTGGTGCAGCCTCAGAGATATGTACATCCGGATCAGCTAAAAATCCAGGAAGATTGTACTATTGTTGTGCAAGAGGATATAATAAGGTTAAATTTTGTTCTTATTTGCCATATATTCATTTCGTGCTACTGAGATCTGATTATTATATTAGTTCAAGCAGAGACATTTATTCAAATGGGCTGATGAGTGCTTGGTAGAAGAGGTTGAGGATATGAAGTTAGTAATGAGTGACATGAACAAAGACTTGACCGATGTCAGGGCTAAATTCGGTCGGTTGGAGAAAGAGTTTGAAGGAATCAAGACGGAATCAGAGGGGCGATGTGTAAGGAATGTGGTGGTTTGTGTATTATTTGTGGGCATATTTTGCTATTATTCATTAATGTAGTCTTGTATCGTTTATCAATAACCCAGCTTATAGTTCAATAAACCAGCCGTACAATTCAATAACTTAGTCGTATTGTTCAATAACTCAGCCCTAAAGTTCAATAACTCAGCCGTTAGTTTCAAAAACCCAGCGTTAATTTATCATAACTCAGCCTTAAAGTTCAATAACCCGGCCTTTTATTTCACAAACTCAGCCCTAAAGTTCAATAACTCAGCCGTAAAGAATAATAACCCAGCCTCAATTTCAATAACTCAGCCTTAAAGTTCATTAACTCAGCCAGTAGGGAACTCGGTCACATTATTTAGTTAACTCAGCCACTTTGTATTATGAGATCTCTCGTATTATCAACTAATTAATAACTCGGTCGCATTATTTAGTTAACTCAGCCACTTTGTATACAGAAATTGCACTTTCAAAGAAAAAAAACTCAGCTGTAATACAACCAATAGTCTACAAACTGAAATTGCAAAGAAAATAAAAATAAAAATAATGAATATAAGTATTTTGCGAAACTAAAAATCAATATATATATAACTTAAAGTTTCTACCAAAATTATTTATTCAATATATATAAATATATATATATAACTTACATTTTCTCCCAAATTCTTTATTCAATATATATATATTGCTCAAATTGGTTGAGGAAGGAAGTTATGAACTTTTGAGGAAACATTATTTAGACATTGTGGCAAAAGTAGACAAAGATGAAGAAGAGAAGAAAAAAATCGGCGTTGGCAAAGATTAGACCAAATTTAATTATACTCCTTCTTTCTTAACCACTTCCATTTTTCCCCGACCCGGACTTATCGCCTTTGCCATCGACGATTTTCTTCTTTTGTTCTTCCTCTCTTACTACTTCTCACACAAAGTCTGAATAATGTTTCCAACTTTCCTCCAAAGTTCATCATTTCCCTCCTCAACCCACTTGACCGTGTAAGCATATGCCCAAAATTCAATGACAAACTGTCTTCCGCTTGAAACTGAACCCGTGAAACTAGTGTACACAACACAACCATCATGGAAAATGAATCAGAGCCATATCATTTCTTAAACTTCAAGTTCTTCTTGCTTACCTTGGAGGCATAGTGGCACAACATAAAAACTGTTGAACTGTCGATCAAAGAACCTTTAGGGTTCTAGATACATTTTGTTGGATCGATCAAAGTGTTTCTTGTGATAGCTTCTTTAAGACCAACTTCTTGATAGATGAATTTGATCGAATCTCACAAGGAATAAACAAAAATTCTATTTTTAATTATCAAAGTGTAAATAAACAATATGCCTAAGAGGTTATTTATATGAAAACATAAAAGCTATGAAAACCCTAATCCTAATTAAAAGAGGAAAACTATTAAAATAAAGATAATACAAATAAATGGTAAGTATCCTAATTTTATGTTATATAAGGTCTCGCCGGCCAAGAAAGATTCGTCCTCGAATCTTCAATCGCCTTCTTGTCACCAAAATATAAATTTCCACGAATTTTGTAAGTTGCTGATTTTCCAGAAATTTTTGAAAAACTTGATTCTGCACGATTTTGCACGGATATGTTTATATCCTAATTTATTAACAATCCGTTTTTGCCCAAAGTTTGCAAGAATCATAAATTCAAACAAAAATTCTTTGAAGATAAAATCAGTAACATGGACATCCTCTTCATATGTATCATATATCGGATCACCATATATCTCTCGATAGATCTCATGGTATTCTCTCTCGACAAAAGGACTTTCGTCCTCGAAAGTGTAGCAACTGCCAATCAACATGACATCCAGAATCGTTCTTCGATTAAGAAATCAAATACACGCAGCTCTGATACCAATTTGGCGCAACTAAAAAACTGTTGAATTGTCTATCAAAGAACTTTAGGGTTCTAGAGACATGTTCTTGATTGAACAAAAAGTTTCTTGCGATAGCTTTTTTGAGACACACTTCTTGATAGATGAATTTAATCCAACCTCACGAGGAATAAACAAAAGCTCTATTTTTAATTATCTAAGTCTAAATAAAAATATATGCCCAAAACGTTATTAATATGAAAACATAAAAACGTTAAAAATCCTTATCCTAATTAAAATAGAAAAACTATTAACATAAAGATAACACAAATAAATGTTAATTATCCTAATTTTATGTTGCATCACATAGTGAGCACAGCCCGTCCAAAATTTGGCATCAACAACCGAGATTCCCTTTATGGATACTCCTTTTGCATGAACCTTAGATTTCATGTCTTCATCAAACTGCTTACAAAAAAGTAGCAGCTCTTCCATGTCAGCTGTGTTGTCCCTCTCAAGACAAGCTGCTTCTCCTTGCTCCTCACCGGCTAACCATGTGGCAAACTCATCAAACTTGCAAGACATGGCTTTCACACAGTGCAAGACATGGGGTTCCGTGTGTTTGGTAAGACAGTGAACAATCATGCAGAAAACAAAAGAAAAAAGGCTACCAAAGAGTGCACCTCCAGTACATACGTTAGTACACTTCGAAGATTCTTGTTCTCAAAGTTTGACTGATGATACACTTTTTGACATCTTTCATGCCTTTAAATCGAAGACAGATTGAATCATTTCCAGTGTTTTTTATTGCGTGTTGCAGATCGTTAGGTCAGACATCGCGTGATCTTAACCTAAGTTGAGACACGGACATAATGCTGAACATAAGAATGGTGTTTGTGTGTGACTTTACATGGATTGATGCACTGAATTTTTGAATTTATTGTGTATAATTTTTATTTTTTCCTTCCTATTTTTTTAATGGAGAGGAAGTATACTCTTAGTTGTATAATTAAGGGATTGTCTTAACCTGTACCAGTCACTCTTCTATGGGTATGGTCTTGTTCACTCATTTATATTCATTACAGCAGAGACACTTAAGAAGAGAGAAAAACAAGTGAGAGAGAGAACTTACTTCGTAAGAATATTTTGTCAATCCTTTCATGAGGTATCCATTCTAATTTCTAAGTTGTCTTTTTTTGCTTATTCAAGGGTCGTGAGTGCTCTGCATGTGCTCCAAAATGGTCAGGAAATAAACTATAGTTACCTTGAGACCCTCCAAATTTATTAGATCCTGATTCTCCAATTATGCATACGAGAGTTTCATTGTTTTAGCGACCCTTCCTACATGAGAAGTGGTTTCCCAGTCCCATGCAGCTTGAGAAGAAAAAAAAACTTGAAAAAAAACGGTTTCCATATCAGATTATAATGACTAAAGCCCTTCTTTCTGATTGTTGGAGGGAATAGTTTCAAAGGCATCAACTGCATGGGTGATAAAGTTCTCCTCCTCAGTTTGAAGTAAGTGTAGATCAAGTTACCTATGATCATATCAAGAATATGTGTGCTCCTTATGTGTCTTCTACACATGAAGATGCTACATAAGCATCTGCCCAAAATTCAACAACAAACGGCCTTTTGCTTGAAACTGAAGTCGTGAAACTAACGTACACAACACAATCGTCATGGAAAGTGAATCAGAGCCATATCCTTTCTTAAACTTTAAGTCCTTCTCGCTTACCTTGGAGGCATAGTGGCGCATCATAGACATTGTTCAACGATCAATCAAAGAACCTTTAGGTTTCTAGAGACAAGTTCTTGGATCGATCAAAGTGTTTCTTGCGACACCTTCTTTGAGACCAACTTATTGATAGATGAATTTAATTGAATCTTACAAGGAATAAGCAAAAGCTCTATTTTTAATCATCAAAGTCTAAATAAAAAAATATGCCTAAGAGGTTATTTATATTGAAACATAAAAGTCATAAAAACCCTAATCCTAATTAAAATGGGAAAACTATTAAGATCAAGATAATAAAATAAATGGTAAGTATCATAATTCTATGTTGCAACAGGTCTCGCCGGCGAAGAAAGATTCGTCCTCGAATCTTCAGTCACCTTCTTGTCACCAAAATATAATTTGCACAAATTTTGTACGTTGCAGATTTTCCATAAATTTTCCAAAACTTGATTCTGCACAAAGTTTGCACATGTCATATTTTCAAAAAAAAAAAAATCTTTGAAGATAAAATCGGTGACATGGACATCCTCTTCATAGATCTCTCGATATATTTCATGATATTATATCTCCACAAAAATACTTTCATCCTCGAAAGTGTAGGCACTGCCAATCAACATGACATCCAAAATCGTTCTTCGATTAAAAAATCAAAGACACGCAGCTCTGATACCAACATGGCACATGAATAAGCAAAAGCTATATTTTTAACTATCAAAATCTAAAGAAATAAAACCATAAGCCTAAAAGACTATTTATATGATAACATAAAAACTATAAAAACCTTAATCCTAATTAAAAAAAGAAAAACTATTAAAATAAAGATAATACAAATAAATGATAATTATCTTAATTCTATGTTGAATCACATAGTGAGCACAACCCTTCCAAAATCAACAACCGAGATTCCCTTTCTGGCTACTCCTTTTGCGGGAACCTTAGATTTCATTTCTTCATCAAACTGCTTACAAAAACGTAGCAGCTCCTTCATGTAGGCTGTGTAGCTCCTCTTAAGACAAGCTGCTTCTTCGTGTTCCTCACCGGCTAACCATGCGGCAAACTCATCAAACGTGCAAGATATGGGGTTCATACAATGCCATTTAAAGTTCATGATAGATGAATTTAATTGAATCTCACAAAGATTAAGAAAAAGCTCTATTTTTAATTATCAAAGTCTAAATAAAATAATATGCCTAAGAGGTTATTTATATGAAAACATAAAAGCCATAAAAACACTGAACCTAATTAAAATAAGAAAACTATTAAGATAAAGATAATAAAATAAGGGGAAAAAGTTAATTTAAACCTAATTTATGAGTTTATTACTAGATTAGGTATAATATAATTTTAATTACTGGTTTAGTTTTGATATCAATAATGCCCTTAGATCTTTTGTTACGAAAATTGATAATTACAATACTGCCCTTATTATTTTTTTAATTTTAAAATAAATTAATTAATAATTATAATTTTGCCATTTGATAGATTTTTTAAATTCACGTTACATGACGCAACAAATTTATTAACCATAGATTTATTTCTATATTGCCACAAACTATGTAATATCGATATACTTAATTTGATATTCATAGATTTATTTTTCTTTGAAAACAGATTCAGTTAATTTTAACAGATTTATTAATAAACCAACAGATTTGTTTCTTATAGCTACAGACTTATCTAAATTTGATAGATTTGTCTAAGGTTTGATAGATTTATTGATCCTTTAGACACAGATTTTATTTTTATTTTTGATATTTCTTTTCACAAATTTATTTTCATTTACCCACAAATTTATTTTATTTTGATAGATTTATGTATTTTTCAACCGATTTATTTTGTTTCAACCGATTTAGTTAACAAACTTCAACAAATTTATTTACTTTTGACCACAATGTTTTTTTCTTTTTGAAGACAGACTTATATAATTTTAACTCAAGCAAACTAAAATAGACTGGTTAAGTAAAATCGTGACAAACCATGTAAACCGGGTTTACTTTAAACCAAATCATAATTTACATGTGCAAACCAAAATTGTTACCTAATTTAAACTAAACCATAATTTAATTGTGTAAACCAAAGCACAACTTAATTTAGACCACAAATAAAACTGAATCAAACCCTAATTTAAAAAAATCTAGTCACGTCATTTATTCTTCACGTCAAGCCGTCTTCTTCTTCTCCGATAGATTCACAATTCTTTTCATCCTTTTTTCTTCCTTTTTTACACAGATGGGGCAACTTACTCTTACATGTGGTAAATGGATATTTCAAAAAACAAGATGGCTATTTGGTGTTGACAAGAAAAAACGAAGCATGGTTATAGAAGTAAATGATAGAATTTGCTATGAAGATTTTGTTCAGATGGTGTGATCAGAGAGTAAAAGATCGATACACAAAATTACAAAGTGGAATTGAGCTACATGTATCCGAAAAAGGTTTTGGTGACATTACCAAAAAAGACACCGCCTATAGATATTGGAAATCAAAGGCAATTTTCTGGATTTTTGAAACAACTGAAGACCGAACCGATGCAAATTTGTCTTGAACTTAAAGAAATAGTTTTAGAAAAAGAAGATGATAATGTAGCTGCCGAAGAAGACAATGCTGTAAGTGATGAGGAAGATGACATATTTGATTATTGTGATGATTCAGATGGAGCATCTTTAGAGGATGAAGACTTCACATCTTATGGGGTACAAACTGAAGAAGGGGACAAAAATAAAAAGCCACCAAGTACGAATAGTGGATCCATGTATGCGAGCGCTCATGCAAAACACATTAATCAACATGTTAAGTTAGAGTTAGATTCGCTGAAACTAGTTGTTGGACAACGGTACGACACAAAAGATGCATTGGAGACTAGGTTGAAAATATTGTCAGTACTTCAGCAATTTGATTTTAATGTAGATGTATCATGACCAGATATATTAGTGAAAGTGTTGGGTTGAGAGCTGTACATGGAGAGTAAGAGCCACCCCAGTTGGAGGTTCTACTCGGTTTACTATTCGAGTGTACAATTCAGAACATTCATGTTCTGTTACTGAGTGTTCTGCCCGTGCCCGACAAGCAACTCCAGAAATTCTTGCATTACTGTATGTGGACTCTGTCGGAGGAGTTGATTCAAAAGTTCTCCCAAAACATGTTGGGGAAGCCTTAAACATGAGATTTGGTGTCAAGGTATGTCAAATTAAATGACATACTTATTTTTTTTTGTTTCTTCTGGCACATATTATGATGTGGCTAACATGTTTTTCTTTAATAACTTGTAACTAGATGGATTATTGGAAGGCTCATCGGACACTTCTATGTGCAAAAAATATTGTTAGAGGTTCCCTAGAGAGTGGATATTCAGATTTGCCAACATATCTATATCATATACGAAGAGCAAATCCAGGAACTTATACGCGTTTGGAAGTCGATGAGTTACACAGATTTAAGTATTTGTTCATTGCATTTGGTGCTAGTATCAATGGATTACCTTACATGAGAAAGGTAATTATCGTGGATGGTACATTTCTGCAGGGAAAATACAAAGGAGCATTACTAACTGCAACATCTCAAGATGGAAATTTTCAAATATTTCCAATTGCTTTTGCAATCGTCGACACCGAAAATGATGAGTCTTGGGAATGGTTCTTTCGCCAGCTTAGCAATGTGATTCCAGATGATGAAGAACTTGCACTTATATCTGATAGGCATAAAACTATTGGTAAAGCTATTGGAAAGGTGTACCCGAAATCTAGTTGTGGAATATGCACATACCATCTTTACAAAAATATATTGCTACGTTTCAGAGGCGGTGATGCATTTCGGTTGGTTAAAAAAGCTGCCAATGCTTTTAGAATATCTGATTTCAATACAACATATCCTGAGATCCAGTTGATGAACCCAGCACTACACAAGTATTTGAAACATGCTGATGTTAAAAAGTGGGCTCGTGTGCACTTTCCTGGTGATAGATACAACTTGACGACAACAAACATTGCAGAGTCTATCAACAAAGTGATATCAAGTTCTAGAACTTTGCCAATTGTAAAACTTTTGGATGCAATACGGTTAATGATGACGAGGTGGTTTTTAGATAGAAGAACTGATGCAGGAACAATGAAAACAGCCTTGACTCGTGGAGTAGAGAAAATGTTGGAGGTGAAATTTTCAAGTTTCTCCATTATTTACTTTTAGTTTAAAGTGTCAGTATGAGTAATTAAGTTTTAACTTTTGTTTTGACAGAAACGTGTACCACACGCGAAGACGCTAACGGTACAAACAATCGATCTTCATCATTCACAAGTGACAAGTGGATCATCTCTCCATGTAGTTAATTTGACACAAAGACAATAGTGTTGTTCGTTTGGCAGACGCAGCTTCTTGCGGCTGCGGCTGAGGTTGCGTCTGCGGCTGCGTTAAACGCACATTGTTGTTGTTCGTTTCGCAGACGCAAACGAAGCCTCAGCCGCAGCCGCAACCGTAGATTATTGTTCGTTTTGACGATGCATGACATTAACGCTGACGCACGAAGTTAACGCTGGACGCAGATTGTTGTTGTTCGTTTGGCAGACGCGGCGGCTATTATCTTTTAATTAATATATTATTTTTATAAATTTGTATAATTATATTTAAAATAAATAATATGTAGTTTTAATATATTTACATCTATAAAATATTATATTAAATTGGTAATAAATTTTTAGTCAAATATATAAATATAACTACATTTTTAATCAAATATTTTAAAATAGAACAACATTTTAGTCATAAATGATAAGTTAAATTAAAATAAAATATATCACAAAATAAAAGCTAAATATTATCAGGTTAATATATAAAGTAGTATGATATAAGGTAGAACTTTGCTTTTGACCAAGACAAAAAGCACATTTTATTCAAGTATCTAGATTACATATATGCAAGGAATGGAGATGGATGTAAAAGAAACTTGATTTTGCAATTGAAATGAATGAATACTCAATCATCACATGTAACTTGGTTAGGAGGATTACAAGATTTTTTTAGAAACAAATATTTCTCGGAATCAGGTATATATGTATATCCAACTCATTGTCACAGAGACTTACAACTATTTAACAAGAGTAAGGAGGAAAGCAACAAGCGATACATATGTATATCAAACATGAAATCACTCTAAAACTACTACATTAGAAAGGAAGAAAGAAAACAGGTCAGGCCATTGCTTAAACATCATCTCTATACGTCTGCCAAATCCTGTTTCACAAGCACATGACCAGTCAACTTCTTCCTCAGCTAGTGATCGTATACTTCTTCCTCAGCTGGTGATCCTTGGCAATATCTGAAACATATTTTAAAAATGAGTAGATAAATCAAAGAACCACATAAGTAAACATTAAAGTAAACAAGGGTATCTTACGTATATGCAAGGAAGTAGTAGAATAAGTTGACAAAAGACAAAAAAATGAATGAAGGTATTGGTTCAGTCAAACCGGCTTAAGTCACACAGCAGTAGCTTAACTACATTGACTCTCTTAATTAGGAAACATATTCAGAACAAAGACAACGGTTATCTTCTAACATCGACTGAAACTAAACCGAGGAATTCAAATCTTTTACAAACGAGGAGAACTAAGCGTTAAGCATCAGTTCATCACTCAAACCAATAACTTACCACCTGAGGATTCTTAATATGCTCTTTTAACAACATTCAGCAGAAGAATAAAACTCAAATCATATTAAAATTTGAAACTCATGATCTCCTGAATTCGTTTTGTTGCTGAAAATGTCATCTAATGAAAAAAAGCTTCAAACTTTATGAGTTTCTGAAAGTCAATTACTTCATAGTTTCCAAGGCAAAACACAGAGAGAAAAATAACTTTTCTAATGACTAAAGCAGAACAGAAAACGAGTATCAGTAAACCAAACATAGACAGTTACCTAAAAGAGAGGGAGCTTGGAGATGGGTTTGAGTCGGAGAGCGAGAACTCGAGATGCGTCAGAGATCGAGATCGAGAGAGCTCGGATATGGTTTGCGTCATAGATGGAGAGAGCTTGAGATGGGTTTGTGTCGGAGAAGAGATCGAGAGAGAGCTCGGAGATGGGTTTGCGTCGGAGATCGAGAGAGAGCTCGAGATGCGTGGAGATGGAGAGAGCTCGAGATGCGTGGTGATGGAGAGCGAGCTTGAGATGCGCCGGATATGGAGAGAGAGCTTGAGATGCTACAATGGAGGAGAAGAAAGCTCGAGATGCGTTGTCTGATTAGGTTTCTTTTTTGCAGCGTCTGATTAGGTTAGGCTGCGTCTATTAGGTTAGGTTTTTTTTGTAAATAATGAAATAGGTTAAGGGTAAAAGTGTAAATGTATAAGTAAACGCAGATTTTTTGACTCAATCGCTGATTTATTCAGCGTTCAAATTTTATAAACGCCAAACGCAGCGTCTGGACGCAGATAACCGCGTCAATCAAACGAACAAGATTTATGGAAAAAATAGCTGCAGCCGTAGCCGCAGAAAGCTGCGTCTACCAAACGAACAGCACTAATGTACTTGTCGTCGCTTTGATATCGATAAGTTACCATGTGTTCATGCAATTGCCGCAGCGGAGTCTCGTAAAACATCTTGCATCTCTCTCTGTCATCCCTATTACCATAAGTCATATTTATGTAACGCGTATTCCACTTCCATAATGCCTCGAGATGCTGTTTCACCAGTTTCAGAAGATGTCACCACAAAGACGTGTTTGCCTCCGTTAGTACGTACGCAGCCGGGAAGACCTAAAAAATCTAGAATCAAATCTGCGCTGGAGAAAGCTATTGGAAAAAAAAGGCCAAGAAAAGAACATGTATGTTCACGTTGTCATCAGTATGGTCATAATTGTAAGACATGTAAAGTTAAAGTAGCTAGTGATTAGTTGAATTTATGCAAGTGTTAAAATTTTGAAGTTATGTTTCTTTAGTTTTCAGTGGAAGATATTGACAGATTTTAAATTTATCAAACTTACAATATTCAGATTCAGTGTTATGTAACAGTGCTAAATACGTAAACCATAGCTGAAACATATTTTATACATAGAGTGCCAAATAAAACTGAAACATAAAAATACGTATCCGTGCTAAATAAAACTAAATTAAGAAAGAGTAGTGGGATCCATTAAAAAGATTGAGAAGCTAAACTAGCACCAATATGCTAACGTACTACATTGGTGAAATAGAAAATAAATGAGCAATTTTCGGTTGTCCAACCTCGTCGTAAATCTCAGTAGCTAGATTTTTCCGAAGATCCGGAATGTTTCTATCATTTAACCCTTCAAATGTGCAACCGATTGCCAAGCACTCAATGTACTTTATGGTATAAACACCACAGTCTCCGGGCTTTTCATTTTGTGGAACGTTGTTTCTCAGTCTTCGTACTGTGAACTGTTTATCACTTTTCTTCCGAAGAGTAGTAGGAACCATAGCATTCAGAATCGTCGGAATCATCTTCGCAAATGGCCGACAAAAGTTTCGAATTTCATTATCATCCTCTACTGTGCTTAGAATGCTGTCATAAACGTGAATGTTTTGCTTCCCCAAGTCAATGTCCAAAGCAACCCAGTGATTACCATTCATGAAGTGACATGCATACAGATGGTGAATATCGTGAAGCCACTTCTTATTTGTGATGCGGTCAGCTGGATATGTGCTATTGAAAATACCCTTGTATATATCCGTTGTACATCATCCAGTAGAAAATGTAGTAAATTCCAAATTTTAGCGTCGTACATACATCAGCAACAGCAAACGGATCATATGCTGAGACAGATGCTAACTTTGTTTGTCGTTTGTGCTGAGGCGTGGGAGATGTAGGCTTATTCAACTTTCTAGCTGCTGCTGCTGCAATTGCATCTAAGTCATCATTAACTTTTCTAAAATTTTCACGCTGCTTTGTATCAGACCACGTTTCCTCAGAGGAAGTATCGAGTAGATGTGGGACTTGTATCTTGGTTTTCAAAACCTTCTTCTCAAGTACCATATCTCCACCTTTTTTGCATGTCTTTCTCATTTTCTTAACAACATTTCGAGCTGGTATACCATCTTGAGACGTGGATTTCATCTCCACCATCCAAGACTTCACAAAAAATATATTAGTCAATAAAACCAACTAGCAGAAAATATCATCACTTACAAGAATCAGGACTAATAGCACGTAATCTAAACTAGATAAGACAAAATATCATCAAATTCCTAATAAAAATACAATTCAAATTCTTGCTATGTGTTACCTTAAGTAACGTATTACAATATCCTCACATCTTAATAGGCAAAGTTAAAAATATAAGACTAAGTTAATAATAACTCACCATAGCATCACTTGTCACTTCCTCAGTGATATTCACATTAGAGTTGGCTGCTTCTTTTGTTTCTTTAGGTACCATTTTTTCTTTCATCTTTCGCATCTCCATCTCCAAAGTGGAAATTTTCTCATTTAAGGGACCAATTATAACATCAATCTTCGTACCAATTGCTGCATCCAAACCAGCCATCAACTTAGTAGGCAAATTGGTGTTCATGTTGTCTACTTTTTCTGTCAGAGTCTCCAACATGGTTAACATCGCAGTGCTTGGCATATCATTACCGTCAGTCTACATTAAAGAGCATTCAAGAATTTAGAAAATCTTATCATAGCAACTAGTATTCATTACCAGAATATAATATTTGTACTCACATTATACCGGCCATCTTCCATAGGTTTAGCCTTTTTACCCTTGGTTGTTGAACCCTCAGATTCTTTACGCTTAGTCCTCTTCCTAACTGAAGTTTCAAGTAAATACCATGCTTTACGATTGACACAGTCAAGCAGTATAGCATGAATCAAGAGGTTCACATTTTCATCTTCAAGCTCACCATCCCATTTAGGGACTATATTCTCATAAACGTGTGAAAATAAATGCCGTACACGAACCTGAAAAAATGTGAGGCTCATCAAAATAAACCTAAAAAGAGTAAATAAATCACCAAAAATAAGAAATAAAACATTACAAATTTAGTACCTTATCTTCATGTGAAATTTTTTCTTGTCTAATGAAGTCGTCAAACTCGAATCGTTTTCTTGATCCAGCCCATGAAAGGAGAGGAACTTCTGCCCCAACAATTTTGTTTCCATACTGCTCTCCTAGGCCAAGAACAGCCTCATATCCCCATATGAGTAGCACACGTAAACAAATCCTTCCATTGTATATGATTTCTTCGCTTCATAACTGACACACTTAATAGAGTGTATTAAACTTTTACATGCAACTCGACCCCATGGATATCTCTCGAAAGACTCAGAATCAAGTACTCTCTTTGAACACTCCAACGGGATCCGACTTGTAGGAGCTATGCCAAATATTGCAATATGCAAAATACACAACCATCCTACCATAATCCTTTTCTCAAGACTCCATTTTTTTGCATCTTCCCAACACCAACTTTAACTCATTCAGACTAGGACCAACAGATGTACACACATTTAATTATGCCCAAAACTCTTTATGATCGACATTGCAAAGGTCGCCATCATCAAACATATTACAATTCAAACCAGTTATCTCACCAAACTCTAACAAAGAGAGACGAATCGGCTGACAATCAATCAACGACCATATCTCATAATTCTTTCTAACTACCAGCTGATGCGTTAAGAGATAATGAACAACCTTTGCAGACCATGTGAAATCAAGCTCATAAAATCTAGGAAAAACTCCAACTGATGACTTCTTCAATGCATCCCATGCGTCGTTTCCTACTCCTACTTCCACCATTTGAAAAATTGACAAATAACTATAGTAACTCATACTCTTTTGTTGTTTAGGTGTTTTCCCCTTTTTGTAAAGTCGTTGCGGATAATTAGTCATAGTGCTAGCTGAGCCCATATCTACCAGTGGAAATTTCAAAGTAACGTTAGCATGAAATAAGTACAACTAAATACATATAAATAAAAAAATATTCACAATATAACATGTACGAGTTAGCTACACAACCCAAAATGAATTGATAAATGTTAAATTGACAAAAAAAACAATGAAAAATCTAAATCAATAGATTAAAAATAATAACACAAATGGACAAAATATAATACAGTCAACTGATTTATTGGATCAGAAACTGACAAAAACAAAAGCTTCACGTTGACGAGAAAGATTGAAACCATATACTCACCTTGAGTTGATAATTAAGGTGGTCAGTAGCAACTAGAACTGATTCAATTTTCGTCAGAACCTAAGACCACCGTGACTGTGAACAAGATTAACTATTTTGATTTTTTTTCAAAATGGGGAGGAAGATTGAAACCCTAAATAAATATATGACAGAGAATTACAGTTCTGAATCTAACCGGATGTCAACCTCCATTAACGGAGAAGACGAGCCGCTGGAACCTAGACTCGTGACAAGCTCCACTAACAGAGAAGACAAGAGCCGCCTGAACGTAGACTCGTCGAAGTGGGTGTTTCTATGCTCCCTCTCCAGAACGACGCTCTTCACGCTGGTGAACACGAGACAAGTTGGGGAACGGAGAAATCAAAGGCCGTCGGAGGCAATCTATAGTAGTCAACAATGGAATCGTGAACCCTAATTTTTTTTCCATGAAACCTATCGTATGTTTATATTTTATTAATGTGTTTTTTTATTTTTTAATTTTCTTATTAATGTGCTTTATTATTTTTAATTTTTTAATTTTATTAATGTATTAAATGGAATGGCCAATTTGTAATAAATAACAATATAAAGGACTAATCTGTCTCTTACACTTTTAGAGAACATATGTCGATAGATGAGAACTAGATTAGTAATTAACTGAAAAAAGTGAGTTAGTTTGAGTAAATTTCTCTAAAAATAAATGGTAAGTATCTTAATTCTATGTTGCAGCAGGTCTCGCCGGCCAAGAAAGATTCGTCCTCGAATCTTCAGTCGCCTTCTTTTCACCAAAATATAATTCTGCACAAATTTTGTACGTTGATGCTTTTCCATAAATTTTTCAAAACTTGATTCTACATAATTTTTGAACGAATATGTTTATATCCAAATTTATCAATAATCTGTTTTTGCACAAAGTTTGCACAAGTTATATTTTCAAAAAAAAAAATCTTTGAAGATAAAATCGGTGACATGGACATCCTCTTCATAGATTCACGATATATCTCATGGTATTATCTCTCAACAAAAATACTTTCATCCTCGAAAGTGTAGGAACTGCCAATCAACATGACATCCAAAATCGTTCTTCGATTAAGAAATCAAAGACAAGCAACTCTGATTAAACCTCTCAACTAAAGATGAATCGTAAAATAAACTCTCAACTAAAAATCTTACGAAATAAACCCTCAACTTTAGTTCCGTTAGCGTATGCTACCCTTCATCTAAAATTCCGTCATAGAGGGTGCATAATAATTTGAGGGTTTATAATACTGAAAACTTAGTTGAAGGGTTTTCTTACGATTCAAAAATAGTTGAGGGTTTTTATCACTAAAGCACATTAAATGTTTGAAAAGATTTATTATCATTTATGCATTGTTTAAAATTGATTTATAAGCCTTTAAAACTAACATATAAACGTTTATGCATTATTTTATCAATTTTATATCCAATTTATAAATATTTCATAAATATTTTTACAAATGATTAATAAGGCTAAGTGTTGATCCGAACATTGTATGGGTTGGAAGCTAAATTTTTTTCTGAACTTATAAATTAATAAAATTCATAGAACTCATGGGAATAAAAATTAAAGTAGAGAGAAGTATATGAACTTGACCAACTCCAATTTTACTAAGGAATATTCTTAAGAAAATGGTTGATAATTTATTTATTCTTAAGAATAAATGTCATTTTTGTTTAAAGGGTTTTTAATAATTAAACTCCTCTACTAAAGATGAATCATAAAATAAACTTTCAACTAAATATCCTATGAAATAAACCTCAAATTTAATTTCGTTAACGTATGTTACCCTCCGTCTAAAATACCGAGACAGAGGGTGACATATGTTAACGGTTTATAAGTTGAGGGTTTATAATCCTAAAAACTTAGTTAAGGGACTTTCTTACCATTAAAAAATAGTTGAGGGTTTTTATCACTAAAACTTATTAAATGTTTTAAAATTTTTATTAGCATTTATTTATTGTTTAAAATTGACTTATAAGCCTTTAAAATTAATTTATAAATCTTTATACATTATTTTATCAATTTTATAACCAATTCATAAAGATTCATAAATATTTAATATTTTTAAATAATGAATAAGGCTCAGTGCCGGTCCGGACGTTGTATGGTTTGGAGCTAAATTTTTTTATTGGGCCTATAAATTAATAAATTCATAGAAAACACGGTAATAAAAAATTAAATCAGTGAGAATTATTTAAACTGACCATCTCTGCATTGTTAATGAACATCCAGAACCCATACAATGTCCAGACCGGCACTGAGCCTTTTAATTATTTATAAATATTTATAAATTGGTTATAAAATTGATAACATAATGTATAAAGATTTCTAAATTAGTTTTAAAGGCTTATAATTCAATTTTAAACAATGAATAAATGATAATAAAGCTTTTTAAAACATTAAATAAATTTTAGTGATAAAAACCCTCAACTATTTTTGAATCGTAAGAAAATCTCTCAACGAAGTTTTTAGGATTATAAACCCTCAACTATAAACCGTTAACATATGTCACCCTCTGTCATGGTATTAGACGGAGGGTAACACACGTTAACGGAATATAAGTTGAGGGTTTATTTCATATGATTTTTAGTTTAACATTTATTCTACGATTCATCTTTAGTTGAGGAGTTTAATTATTAAAAACCCTTTAAACAAAAATGGCAGTTATTCTTAAGAATAAATAAATTATCAACCATTTTCTTAAGAATATTCCTTAGCAAAATTGGAGGTGGTCAAGTTCATATACTTCTTTCTACTTTAATTTTTATTCCCATGTGTTCTAGGAATTTTATTAATTTATCAGTTCAGAAAAAAATTTAGCTTCCAACCCATACAATGTTCGGACCGGCACTAAGTCTTATTGATCATTTGTATAAATATTAAAATATTTATGATTTTTTATAAATTAGATATAAAATTGATAAAATAATGCATAAACGTTTATAAGTTAGTTTTAAAGGCTTATAAATCAATTTTAAACAATGCATAAATGATAATAAAACTTTTAAAACATTTAGTGTGCTTTAGTGATAAAAACCATCAACTAATTTTGAAACCCTTCAACTAAGTTTTCAGGATTATAAACCCTCAACTTATAAACCGTTAACATATGTCACCCTCCATGACGGAATTTTAGACGGAAGGTAACATACGTTAACGGAACTAAAGTTGAGGGTTTATTTCGTATGATTATTAGTTGAGGGTTTATTTTACGATTCATCTTTAGTTTAGGGGTTTAATTACTAAAAACCCTTGTTTAAAGATTCATAAGTAAATAAGTAAATTATTGGGGCATTTTTCTTAAGAACATCCCTTAGCAAAATTGGTTCTGGATGTTCATTAACAATGCATAGATGGTCAGTTCAAATAATTATCTCTGTTTTAATTTTTTATTCCCATGTTTTCTATGAATTTTATTAATTTATAGGCCCAATAAAAATTTTTAGCTCCAACCCATACAATGTCCGGACCGGCACTGAGTCTTATTAATTATTTTAAAATATTAAATATTTATGAATTTTTATAAATTGGTTATAAAATTGATAAAATAATGTATAGAGATGTATAAATTAGTTTTAAAGGCTTATAAGTCAATTTTAAACAATGAATAAATGATAATAATGCTTTTAAAACATTTAATAAGTGTTAGTGATAAAAACCCTCAACTATTTTTGAATCGTAAGAAAATTCTTCAACTAAGTTTTCAGGATTATAAACCCTCAACTTATAAACTCTTAACATATGTCACCCTCTGTCACGGTATTTTAGACGGAGGGTAACATACGTTAACGGAATTAAAGTTAAGGGTTTATTTCATAGGATTTTTAATTGAAGGTTTATTTTACGATTCATCTTTAGTTGAGGGGTTTAATTATTAAAAACCCTTATAAATATTACGTGTATATACTTCTAAGATGAAAATCTAAACAAATGCAATAACTAAACCAATTCGATTTAGCTTAATAAGAATCAAAAACAACTATACTTCAGTTTGAAAGAATATGTCACTCAATATACCTACAAAATAAGTAAATGGACTAATTGGGTTTCTTATATCAAAAATCAAAGGTCGAACAAAAATAAAACATATTATTTTTATAGTACTATTTTATTTACTTTTATACATATAAATTACGTGATACTTTAAAACATATTAATACCTAAATAAAATTTTAACTAGTCAAAGCTTTGTTCAACACATATGTGAAAAAAAATTCGAAGTTGTTGATTATTGTCGATAATAACGGTGGATAATCTATTGTATTATTCAACTCCGTAGGTAAGTAGTTGAACTCAAGATTAGCAATACTTTGATCAATTCCAAAATCAGTAGTGTACCTCATTTTTCTTCATCAACAACGAATATGCATCTTTTAAAGGGATCCAATTTCCACAAACCACAAAAGACGTAAATATGCATCTTAGTTATCCAGGGAATAAAATTGAATATTATTGCATAAGAACACATTAAAGAGGAAGAAGGCACATTTAAAATAATAATAAGAAACAATAAACTTTAGGAAATATTTCGATTTGGAAAATATCATCTGATAAATTTTGAAGAGATTTAAGCAACGTGTGTCACCGAATTAGGGAGAAGTCATATTCTATTGGTTGTAGACAGAAGATCATATATTATGCTTCTATATATTAGTGACCATTTTGTAGATATTAAGCTCTAAGAGATGTGAATAATATGCAATTAGCTGAAATTACATTCTAGACATCCATAGATAGCAGATTGGACATTCTACTTTTCATTTTAAAAAATTGAAATTATGTTTTAACAATAATTACGTACCATAAATATTTTTCATATGAGTTCTTTTATTTTATATAAACATAATATATATTTTTTTCCATATTTTTATCTCTTAAGCTAATTTATATGATTCTTAAGTAGCCTATGGATATCAAATGTCCAAAATGGATAAAAAATGTTCTATGGCAAAGAGACAGTATAACTGTTTTCTATTCTATTTTATCAAATTTTCCTAAATATTATTGGGTGCATAAAGTGTATAAAAGAATTAGTAAGTGCTATAAAGATGGTTTTCTCTATTTTATCTAACAAATTTTCTTTATCTTTCAGAATAATTAAATTTGAAAAATCAGTAACAGCAAAAATATACTAGCAAGTGAATCATTCTTGTTCATTAATTTGTCTATGATAAAACAATTCATCTGTGGCATTTTTACAGCTATAACTATAAGACACATGACAATGTATAAAAACAAATGTTAGGTTTATTCAAATCAAAAGAACTTTTATTTATTTGCAACACTTATAAGTTAATATTGTTCTTAGGAATAAAAACTGACTTGTATGATCTGAAAAACAGAGCATTGTATAAAAGGGTTTATGATAAGACTGATGGAGGCAGTGATGCCTTGAGTCTCTGCCTCTCATCCAAAAGCAACATCTCTAAGCGAACCAATTATTGTTTTTGAATCGAGCCTCATATCTATGTGGGCCTGGCTCAAAAACTTGTTGAAGAAGCAAGCCTGTGTACCAAACGACAGATTTGAATATAAGACATATTTGATATGGTTTTCGTGTTGGGTAATTCTAAGCTTGTAAACTTAACATATTATTATATGTTTAATATGTTAAGAGATAAACACAAAAAGAAAATTTAGAATAGGAAAATGAAGTTTTCTATTAGATTAGGTTTGTGTTTTTCATATCCGACATGTTAAAGGGAATTGTCCTTCACTATAAATGTAGGTCTCATGGAGAGGTGTTCCATAAAAGATCTAAGAGAAACATTGTGAGCTTCAATTTTGAGTAGTTTCTAAAGCAAAAAGAAAAAGTTGTTCTTATTATTCTTTGTTCTAAGATATCCTTCATTTCGTGTTGCTGGTTTATTTAAATGTTACTGATCGGTTCATCAGGTTTCAATCTATGCAATTATTGAATTATCTATCTTTTATGAAAATTTGTTTGTTGGGTTCACCGTCTTTGTCTCTGGTTGCACCATTCTCCTTCTTTAGGGAGCGTCTCTCACAACCATGCCTCCTTTCGGTGAAAGGAGATGTTTTCTCAGGTTTTCTACCGAACGATTTCTTTAACTTACTCACCGGTTTGTCATCTTCCATAGCGGTCTCTATGGGGCTAGAAGATACAGTCGAGATCTCTTCAGATTATCTTGTTGGTGAGGGATGACTCTTAACGTCGTAACAAAAAGTGACTAAATCTCATGTGTCCGATTTTGTCGTGAAGGCTTTCTCGATGCGTTCAAGCCTTGGCTCAAATCCAATGTAAACTTCTCTTAAAGATTTATCATGTTTGATTTCCTATGCTACTGTAGTTCATCTTTATTCCCCAAGAGAATGCTTAATTCCCTTTTATCATTATAGTCCAAGAAGTTGATCTTAATGAAAGTAAGTTATGTTCCAAAAAAAAAGACACGTATATACTTTTGGTGTGTTAAACATCCCAAGCTCAGAAACTAGTTAATAACTCTAATTTCAGTATTAAGAACATCAATAGATGAAAAACCATATAATAAATCCAAAGTTTAACAATCCTAAATCAACAAACCATGAATCTCTTTGAAACCTCTAATACTCATTTGAGAAATTACTCAGACATGTTAGAAGAAACATAGAAAAAATAAATGTATAATAAGATATATAAAAAAATGGGGTTCAGAACACTACTCTAAAGGCAAAGTACGAATTCGTCTCCTAAAACTATAAATCCTAAAAATATGATGAATTTTTTTAGCCGAAACAATAACTGAAAACAAGAGATATAGGTCAAAATCACGCCGTGGTTGAATTTTAGGCAAAATCAAACCAAAAATAAGGAAAATGGAATTTTCATTTTCTCGTATTGAACCGATAGACGGAAAAGTTTCAGTAAACACACACATAACTTTTGATCTAACTGATGGATCAACCTCAAACCAACGATATTGAAAAGATAATTCAATCCTCTATCTTGTTTCAAAATCTGAGAATCAGAGTAGAAATCTTATATTTATTTCTACATCTTCAATTTTTTTGCATCCAATTCGATCCCTTTTATTTCAGGTAGACCTAAAGCTTTAAAACTCTAATGAATATTAAAAGACTCCATAACAAATACTTTGATTCAATAGAAAAATCAAAACATAAGTTTTTTTTTTGGAACACAACTTATTTTCATTAAAACTTTAACTTGTAGAACTACAAAAGATAGAGGGAACTATACATCCTCTCTGATTGAAAAGATAAACTGCAACAAGGTAAATTATAAAGGATAGTTCTTCATAAGAAGATGACAGCGAAAACAAGATGGAACTTGGATGCGTCGATGTAGCATTCACGACAAAGTCGGATAATAGAGAGATAGTCACAAAAAGTGACGTTGAAAGCCAGTCTTCACCTACGAGAAAAACATAAGTAATCCCGATTGCTTCTTCTGGCCCCGTAGAGACCGCTACATAAGAAGACAAACTGATGAAGAAACAAAAGCTAGAGCTCGGAAACAAGTACGAGAACACTCCTTTCACAAAGAGGACATATGATTACAAGGTCGACTCCTCAATGGAGGCCGATGACTGCTTTCCGGGAATCCCCAGAGAAGCGAGCGACAGACCAGAAGATGGGCATCGTAACGGTGCTTGAAGCCAAGCGGCACGAGCCTAGAAGCGAACAACGATTCATAACCGTCGAGGAGAGCATATCTGGATCGTAGACTAAGAGAACCATACCAAAGTACACGGCGGAGATGAAGTGCACGAGAAGAGAGCAAAGAGCGGAGATGGATAAAGTCGACGCCGGCGAGCAAAGTCGATGCCGGCGTCGGAGAGATCTAAACAAGAGAGGCGTCTCGTGTTTAGTGCCAGAGAAAATTTCAAAAACTAGGGCTAACTCTATTTTTTTCACATCAAAACATAAGTTATAATCAAGATCCAATATAACCAAGTTTTCCAACGAAATGGAAGGAGTTAACTACTTTGAAATAAATAAAATTACAATTTCAAGATTGTCTTTGATTCAAGTTGAATGAGTTAACTCAAAACCAACTGTGGATTCATTAGTAACGATTGCACGTACTATGTACAGAGAGTTTTTTTGTTATTAGTGATGTTCGTTTTGCAGACGCAGCTTCTTGCGGCTACGTCTAAGTCTGTGTCATGTTCATTTAGTTATTGTTTGTTTTGCAGCCGCAACCGCAGATTGTTGTTTGTTTCAAATATGTTGAATGTTAACTTTGACGTTGGAAAATGATGTTGAAAGCCAATTAGTGTTGTTTGCGGCTATTTTTATTTAATTCATATGTTATTTTTATAAATTTTTATAATTGTATTTTAAGTGAATAATATATAGTTTAACTATAGTTAAATCCATAAAATATTATATTTAACTGGTAATAATTTTTGGTCAAATATATAAATATAACAACATAGTTGTCATAAACTATAAGATAAATTAAAAAAATAATAATATATCAAAATATTTATCACAAAAGAATTTAAATAAAAAAATAATACACAAAATCTTAAATAAATAAAACAGAAATAATATATCAAAATTATAAGCACAGAAAAAACTAAGTCATTAAGTGAATGTTTTCTCTGTAATATGGGCTTTATTCTAATATGCCCCAATCACTCTTCAAAAATTCTTAGTTCTCCTCTTAATAAAAAAATAATATTATTTATTCATTTTAAAATATGAAACTGAACCAAATACCTCTATACCCTTAAATAAGTAAACTTATTACAGACCCAACCCAATACCCGACTTCCTACACGGGTCCGACCCAAACCCAACCGGAACCAATCTAGAAATGTAACCCTAAGCCTAAACGACGTCGTTTTTTACTTTTCTGATTTTCTAAGTCTCCATCTCTCTCTCGGACTCACTCTCGCGACAATGATTCTCCAGTCTTCCTTCTTCATCTTTCCGTGGGGTTTTCTTTTTCCTTCAAAATCGAGCCTTAATCAAGCGTCAATCAACATTCTTCATCTTTCTCCTAACATCTCAGTAAGTGATTTCTCTTGATTTTGTTGGTAAAGATCGGATTTAGGTCAAACAAAATTTAGGGAAAGTTGTATGTTATAGATGAATCTTCAATAGGGTCTTGGTAAAACGTATTTTGGGATAATAAATTGAGAAAAAAATTTGTGAAACCTTAGATGTGAAGCAATCATGGTAGAATTTGAATTGAGACCATAAGGGATTGTGATTCTGTGGTTATTTTGACCGGCTTAAGAAGTCTACGAATGGTTAAGATGATGTGGGAGTTTTATAACTTTGGATTATAAATGCTATGTTATTTCTATAACTTTGAATGGTAAGTTGGTGTGTTAAAACAATCTTTGACTTATAGAGAAAATTTAGAAATGAATCTGGTGTGTAATTGTTATGTTGTTTAATGTGGTTTCCTTTTGAGACTTTGTGATAAAATTTAATTAGTGTAGTTTTTTTCCTGTTTTTATGTGAGTTATGTGAATATGATGTGTATTTAACTGAGATATTGCGTTTGAATCTTTTTGTACAGGATGGTAAAGGGTAAGGGGAAGGACAAGGGCAAGGCCAAGGGCAAGACCAAAAGCAATAAACGTGAATATGTGCGAGCTAGAAAACCGATTGTAGAAGAGGTCTCAAATGAAATCCCAGTTCCAGAACCGACAGTGCATTCGGTCTCAGTCTCAGATGGGTCAGAAAGTGAGGGAATGTCTGCATCATCTCAGGTATACGTTCTATGATCATTTAAGAAAATGTGGTTAATGTTTGATGAACAAAAAATGTATGTAATTTTAGGAAAGGCAGCCAACGCAACCTCTTGAGATGTACTTCAACAGTTTTCAGTTCACGAAAATTTGCAAGATACAAACCAAATGTTTCGTGACAGAGACTATGGAAGTCATCAAGAAGCTTAAGCCCGAGGTGAATTGGTTCACAGAACACCCTCAGTTTCATAATTTTTTCACATGCCAGAAGAGCCAAACCTGAAACTGATGGGGATGTGGATGTTACTCTTGCGGACCATTCGTATTGAAGAAGAGGATATAGCATGGTTTGGGGTTAATGGTGTGCCCATTTGTTACTCCATGAGAGAGCATGCCCTCATTTCAGGCTTAGATTGCCATGAATATCCGAAGAGACATTTGAAGTTGGGAAGCTACAATTTTGTTGATGCTTACTTCAGCAATAAAGAGAAGATCACTATAAAAGATGTGAAGCAGAAGCTGGTGGGTATGAAGCCGTGTAGTGATAGATTGAAGATGGTTGTTTTGTTCTTCCTTGGTCGGATTATCAGAGGAAAACCGAAGGATAATGGAACTTTAGACCAGTTCATTTTGAGGATTGTAGATAGATTGGATGTTTGCAAAACATTTCCTTAAGGTCGTCTAACTTTTGAGGATACTATTAAAGGGATCAAGCACATGATGGACCTTTTGAAGGGGGAACCTAATTCGACAACATGATTTGCTGGATTCATTATCCCTATAGAGGTAAAGGTTATCGTATGTTTTAATTTTCTGTTATATAAGATTCTAATGTGTTATATTTTTTGAATAGATATTGGCGTTTGAGTGTATTCCAAGTCTGACGAAGGAATTTCGAGTTCCAGTAGTTGACTGTCTTGAAGAGTGTCCTAGGATGTGCAAGAGTCGTTTTAAAAAGACTAGCATGAAGGGTTATCCGTTGGAAGATATTTATGCTGCTCTTGGAGACACAAAGGTATTTTTTATTTCTATTTTTTTGTTGTCGGCAAGACGATATATGCTTGTATTATGGGTTGTAATCTGAAGTTTTTTTTGTAACTGATTTGAATTTTATGCAAATTTCAGGTTATTGACATTATGTTGTTGCCAACAGTGGACGAGAAAATCATGTTGGCTCGTATCATTTATGTGGAAGAAGAATATGAAAGAGAAGGCAGTCAAAGTGACAATTGGAACTAGTGGCTAAATGTGAAGGGGAAAAATATTTGGTGGAAAGAGATGTATGAGTTGGACATTGCAGCACGAAAGTTTTCAAAGAAGAAAAACAATGGCAAGGGGAAGGAGGTTGAAGCATAATCCTATAATGCTGATTTGGAGTTCACTTTGAAAGGTTTGGAAGAGAGGATTGTCAAGTGTATTGAATAAGGGTTTGCTGGATTGAAGCTAAAAGTGGAGACAAAACTTGAGTCCATGGACGGTAGGCTAAGTGGAAGGGAAAAGACCCAACAATATTTGAAAAGAAAATGAAGGAAGATGTATAAGTGATTAATTTCTCTTGAATCTAAGAGGAATGAAGACATGGATTTTGATCAGTGGGGTCAATGAATTATGATAGAGAAGAAGCTGTCAAAGATGAACAGAAAGATGATGCTGAGAACGATGAGCAAGAATATGATAAAGAAAAGGATGTGAATGATGAACAAATAGAGAACAGTGAGAACGATGAGCAAGAATATGATATTGAGAAAGAGGCTGAGAAGAGGAGAGTAGAGGCAGATATAGCTTGGAGGAGAATTCTTTCTGAATCTGACAAAGAATCCGAGGAAACTTCCAAAACTCCACGTGGTAGGACTAAGGCATTAGCTGCGAGGAGACAAGTACTTACACCACCTAAGAAGTGGATATGCTCTCCCGTGGTGAATGCAAAGAAAGTTGTGGAAACAGAAGAAAAAAACAGTGAGCAAGAAGCTGTTGAGACTGAGAAAGAGGCTGAGCAACCTGAAAAGTCTGTTGAAGCAGATGTGGAACAAGATGTAGAGGAAGAGGAGGAAAAAAACAGTGAGCAAGAATATATGGTAATTGAGCAAGAAGCTATTGAGCCTGAGAAAGAGGCTAAGCAACCTGAAAAATCTGTTGAATCAGATGTGGAACAAGATGTATATGAAGAGGAGGAAAAAAACAGTGATGAAGAAGATATTAAACCTGAGAAAGAGGCTGAGAAGTCTGTTGAAGTAGATGTGGAACAAGATATAGAGGAAGAGAAGGAAAAAAATAGTGAGCAAGAAGATATGGTAATTGAGCAAGAAGTTGTTGAGCCTAGAAAGAGGCTGAGCAACCTGAGAAAGAGGCTGAGTAAATTGAGTAGGAAGCTGAGAAAGAGGCTAAGCAAATTGTGGAGGAAACTGAAAATCCCACTAAAAAGAAGGGAGTGAAGTAGAAACGCGAGAAGCTGAAAATTCCACCGAAGAAAAGGATGAAAAATACACTGAAGAAGAGAAGCAAAGCTGGTACATGGTTGTTTACAACGGCAGTGAAGAGAGGAAGGAAGCAGCCATGCATGTGATACACTATAAGCCCAAGGCTAGGCCAAAGGTCATGGCAGTAAAGTATGGCATTCCTAGATCTGTGACATTAAAAAAATGAGAGCTAAAGCTATGGCTGCTGCAGCTAAGAAGGCTAAGACTGATGCTGCAGCTAAGAAGAGGGGCAGGCCAAGGAAGACTGAAACTAATGGTGCAATTAAAAAGAGGGCAGACCAAGGAAGGCTGAGACTAATGGTGTAGCTACTCTGGTAGCATGTACGCCAAGGGAGAGGAGAAAATCTAAGTGGCTGCAGAGTTCTTTCACAGAGGGGAAGACCGAAGATATTGAAGGGGGGGCGACGAAGAAGCGTAAAACAAAAGGTTAGTAGAATTTTTTTTATATTTTATTTATCTATTTAGGATGTTGTTTAAGTATTTTGGATGTTTCAAACTTGGTAGAACCATGCGTTTAGATGTTTAAAACTTGGTGTGTTGCAAAACACAGCTTTGGAAAACTGGATTTACTAGGCATACTATGCCCAAAAATGAGTTAGTGGGATAACTAGATATACTAAGTTTACTATGCCTAATAACTACTATAAAATGAAATACCAAAAATGGCTAACACATGTAAAACGGTAAAATACATATAATATTAAAATATATTTCACATGTAAAACATGCAGCCGTCATGCATATATTTATTAATATATTTAACACTTAGTAATACATGGTAGTCTTCAAGGAAGTAGTAATACTACCTTACACATAGTAATACTTTGGCAAATTTAACGTTTATTTAGTAAAACCATGATTTAAGAGAAAATTTTGTAGTAAAACCTAATGTTTTGTACCATGAATATCATAAAGAACACAAATACATTAACAATTTATGAGAACTAAGTATTTTTATGGATTATGGTTATTATAAGATATGATGCACACAATAACTATGAAAGTTAAGGAAGTGTTTTGGGAAAATGATAAGTGTTTTTTGAAATACTGAAAATAATCCTAAAAATCATCGACTCTACATATTTATTACATACACAAGCTACTAATAGGTAATATATAGGTTTTATATGCTAAATATACATACTACTTGCAATATATAGGTCTTTCAAAAGGTCTTTCAAACTACACATAATAAAATCAGTAATCTTAGTAGTCCGAATTACACATAGTAAAACCAGTAATCCTAGTAGTCAGAATTACACATAGTAAAACTAGTAGTCTTAGTAGTCCGAATTTCCAGATTCAAACACCTGAACCCAAACCACTTCCACATTCAAAACACGCTGCCATACATGTGCCTCTTTCCCTACCTCTACATGCGCCTCTTGTACTCCCTCTGCCTCTTTTTCCTCTTCCACGAGATTCTCCAGCTGATGAAAACTTTTTTTGTTGCGGTCTTCCTTTCTTGACATCATAATCCGGAGGAAGTACTTTCCGTGCTCTAACTTCTTCTGGTACAACTCAATCAGACATATGAGAAACATGATATATTCTCCTGTGATAAGCCAAAGCCCATAGCTCAACCCAATAGTACTTAGTACAATACTCAGATAAATGGAGTTTACTTCCCGCTTTATCAGTCATAAATGTGGCAGCTACAACATGAACACATGGGTATTTATCTTTATCAAATTGTTCACAACTGCAAGTCATCATTGCTATATCAACGATATAAACCTTCCCGTCACTACCTTTCACACTGTACTCAAGATGGAAGTTGTTTAACTCTTCAACCTTAACAAACCATGCATCAACACATCTTTTGTACATCTCCGCTTCCACAATAGGCACAAGCTTTATTGTCGGTGGTATTTCAGCTGCCTCCTTCCTATGTTTGTTAAACCCATTGGTTAAACCATTTAGCCATTTTTGCAATGATGACATCAAACATTGGTAGCAAGGTGAACTTTCTTGCGTCTTTAATTACACCATTAAAAAATTCTACTGAATTGGTGGTGTCAACATTGTACCTACCTCCTTGAAAGTAACACCTAGTCCATTTCCTCTCTTCAACATTTTTGTCAAGATAATTCGTTGCAGCAGGATAGTTTCTGCGAAAAGCATGATAAAGGTTTAAGAACTCAGCCTCTGTATAAGCATGTGCACACTCTATAAACTTGAATGCACAAGTATCTTTGTTGTTACGGACGTGGCCTTTAACATTTTGAGACAAATGCCATATACAATACCCATGAGCGGCCTGAGGGAACACTGCACCTACTGCATTGATCAAGCTTTTATTTCTATTTGAAAGAAACACCAATCCCGGGACATCGGATATCACTTATTTCAATAATTCCATAAACCACATCCAGCTATCATTTTCTCACCATCTGCAACATCAAAAGCAATTGGGTAGGTGTGATGATCGGGATCCTGAGCAGCCGCAACAAGTAGAACTCCACCATAAACATTCTTGAGGTGTGTTGCATCCACAATGAGGATTTTCCTCATTGCGCTGAACCCTTCTATGCTAGCTCCTAAGGCAAAAAACAGATACTTAAATTTGTTGGCCTCGCCAACCTCCACACGAGTTACAATGTCAGGATTCGTCTTCTCGAGCATGTACATGTAACTGTGTAATAAAGAAAAGCTCTCTTCTGGACTTCCTCGCACTTCATTAGCAGCTTGTCTTCTTCCTCTCCATGTTGTTGGATATGATACATGCACACCAACCATGCGATGAACTAAATCGATTAGAGTATTGGGAACAGGTGTCTCAAAACTACCAGGATAATCTTGAGCCAGCATAGCCACAACGACTTGTGGTGTGCTTCTCTTTCTATTAGGCAGTGTTCTGTAGTAACAACTGAACATGTATATTGCTTGATGTAACTTCTTACCGTCCAACTATCTGAATTCTCTAGCTTTGCAACTCGCACAAACCACTTACAGCCGTCTTTCTCTCCTCGACATTTTATCACATATCTCACTCTGTCCGACTTAATTATATCATACTCAAAACAATTCTGATGAGAAGCCGTCTGAATATGAACTTGTGCTTCCTCCTTAGATCTAAATTTTTGACCTAAAACCAAATCCATACCATCATCCCTAGTTTGATAGACAACAGGTGTGACTTCAACTGATGGTATTACTTCTGTATCTCCAAACACATGCTCATCTCTTTCGGTTAAATTCTCATGCATCTCAACGTCATTGTAGAATGTGAGCACACCATCAATACCATATTCATCAGTACCATATTCATAATCAGCCTCTGTATCATGAGCCTCTCTATCAGTATTCTCTCTATCAGTAGCCTCTCTAACGGATGGACTGACATCAGTTTCGTCGTCATCTTCTGAAAGTTGCACTTCTTCATTTGTTTTGTATATATCATTGCTGAACTCCACATGTAGAACACTTCTACACTTCTCATGATTTACTTGCAGTAGATATCCAAACACGTCTTCATCATTCCAGATATATGATGGCTTGTTCGAATTCAACATCATTGGAAAGTAACTAATCCTCGCTTCCATCTTAGATTCCTTTACCTTCATCTTTCTGAAAATACGCTCAACCAAACAAAAGTATGTCACCTCCTCCACTGATTTCTTCAACACAATAGTGTGAATTTCATCTTCTCCTTCACCATCTCCCGAGATTCATTTCATTTCAGCTCCATCCTTCATATAATATCTCCCGTAATCAAAACAAATGAATGTGCAATGCGGATTTTGCATTTTTCGTGCAATAAAATGAAATTATCATCAAAATTATCATTATTAAAAAAAATCATTATCACACCCTACAATCTTCTCTTACTATTAATTCTTTCAAATCTACAAACATAGTAATACCAGTAATACTAGCAGAACTCGTAAGCATAGTAGTACCAGTAATACCAGTAAAACCATTTTGCCTTAGTAAAACTAGTTATCTTCGTAGTACCAGAAATTATCCTTCCACTAACTAATAAACTTTTAAAGACGAATTTGTTTGGATTGAAAGATTTTTCAGTGTCCATGATATATACTCTATCGTAATGAAATTACACATCAAAATCAGAAAAACGAACGTAAAAATATATCTCCATCCAAAACCCAAGAACATAATTTTAAAATCCTTCTTTTAAATCTCTCTTAATTTTCATCAACAATTATTTTTTAACGCAAGCCGAGTTATACACTTATTTTAAATAATATTTGAGTAATAATTTCATCAAAAACACACATAAAATATACTTGAAATCCATAAACACCGTGTTCAAAATCGTCCATAATATCTCCAAATATCATGAAATTTTACATTTTAACACTACCCATCATCTACACAATATTTAAATGATATTTTTTAAAACATTTCATCAGAAAAGTACATAAAATATACCTAAAATCAATAAACATAATATTCAAAATCGTCCATAAAATCTCCAATTTTCATGAAATCTTATATTTTAACATTAATCATGATATACCTAACATTTACATGATATTTTAAAAAAAAATCATCAAAAACAGACTTTAAATATCTGTTTTAGAAGCTTCAAAATCGTCAATGGAAAATGAAGAGGAAAAGTTGACGATGGGAGGGGGAGCACTGGGAGAAAGTGAAGACATGTAGGGTCACCTTCCATCTGATTGGTTAAGGTTATTTGTGGTGGTTGATTTATTTAATTTAAGATTTAAATGTATTTATAAGGTGAATGAGATATAATAAATAAATAGAAGTTTAGTTTAGTGTTTGTAAAGACAAAAGGGTATTGAGAATATATAGAGGATATATTGAATAGTTTTTTTCCTTTAAGGGTATCTGAAAAGAAACTCTATGTAATATATCTTGAAGAAATTCTTGCAAAGAACATCTTGTAACAAAATTTTCCACGGAAGGATGGTCTTTTATTCACTTTTGACTATTCAAGAACTTTGGATCCTACTGCAGAAAGATAAAAAAAACTATGTTATACAATTTTATATTCTGGCATAGCTTCATAGATTATCTTCTTCTTTTTTTTTGTTTAATTAAGTAATATAATAGCATTTTGACATAGGAAAAACGAAATATGAAGAATTGATCACCTTACAAATTGATCAGCGAATGAAACGAAAACTACTTTCCCAACCATATCCCTAAAGCCAGATCTTCCCTCATCCTTGGGTTTCTACGTTTACAGAAACTGATTCTTAGTTAATGAACCTCGAACCTTAGGTTTTGTGTTAAAACTGTGAGACTCTCTATTCTTGTTTGATGCTCCATGAGTTCCGATAAAATCAGCGAATTGCCGGATCCTCTCCTAACTCAGATACTCTCCCACCTTCCGATCATCGATTCCGTCAAAACAAGCGTCCTATCAAAGAGATGGGAGTCTCTCTGGCTAAACGTTTCAACTCTAGACCTAAACGACAGAGACATCACTGCACCTTACAAGAAACTATTCGCGAGCTTCATCGATTCATTTCTCGAACATAACTTCGAGTCACGCCTTCAAAAGCTCAAGATCAAGTACGACGAATGCAACGTGAACCTCTTTCCGATCAGCGAGTGGATCTCCACAGCCGTTGATCTTCGTGGGATTCGACATCTCGATGTCCAGATTCAGAATCCAATGTATGTCCTTGATTTCACGCCTGTGAGTGTTTACAAGAGCAAGACATTAGTGTCGTTGAAACTTAGGCATGTAAGGGTTAGGAATCTGACCGAGGTTGTTGATGTTGTTTCTTTGCCTTGTCTTAAAATCATGTGTTTAGAGAATGTTTGTTATGGTAAAGAAGGTGCTTTGTGTGTGGAGAAGCTTATCTCTGGTTGTCCTGTTCTTGAAGAACTTGATTTGGTAAGGAAGTGTAATGATCTTGTGAAGGCTCTGCGTGTGAGGTCTCAGAGTTTGAAGATGTTTCGTTTAGATTTTCGTTCGGGGATGGGTGGTGGTGATGAGTATGAGGTTGAGATTGATGCTCCAGGACTCGAGTTTATGAGTTTTAAAGATAATCAGTCTGATAGGATTGTGGTGAAGAACTTGAGCTCCTTGGTGAAGATTGATGTTGATAGTGAATTTAATGTCAAGTTTGGTGAAAGTGAGGATGTTACAAAGAGTGAAACTTTACGTGATTTTCTCACTGGGGTTTCTAGTGTAAGCCAGATGATCATCTCTCAGCCTACTCTACAGGTAACTAGTATCTGATGGTTATCTAACAATTGGATTTTCACATGTAAACCTTTGTCTTTCTTCTTGCAGATCTTGTCTCGTTATTCCAAACTGGTACCGATTGCTGAATTTCATAGATTATATCATTTGCATGCTGCGTTTTCCACCTCATCGTTACAGTTCTTGCCAGCCTTTCTTGATAGCTGCCCAAATCTGAAAAGACTAGTCTTGGTAAGAATCTGTTTAAGTCTTTGATTTGGTGACACGACATTGTGAATGGAACTATTGTTAAACTCTGTTTCTGTTGTGCGCAGGACTTTTCTGTTTCAACGGAGTCAGAGCAGACCAACCTTACCAATGTGCCTCGATGTTTAACATCCACTTTGGAGTGTGTTGAGATTAACAAACTGAATAGGAAAGAGGATTCTGGGATTAAACTAGTGAATTACTTTCTTGAGAATGCAGCAGTACTCAAGAAACTTTCTGTGAGTTTAGAAGATTCTCCTATGGCCAACGAGGATTTAGATATCTACAAGGAGCTTCTAACATCTATAAAGCGTTCTCATATATGTCAAGTTTCCATCGGCTGATGATGCAGGTGGGGCACATGAGCATTTTGTCATTGAGGAGCAGTGTAGGAATTATTGGTTCTTTCTAATGAAAACTGCATTTCCTAGATAAGTTTATTAGTCTTTGAACTGGGAATAAAAGAACAACAAGAGTGTGCTGCTGAAGAACACCAAGAGGAGTGTGCATAAACTTGGATGATCTCGCTTACATTTTGCAGAACCACCAAACAAGTGATTAAAAATGGACAACCTTCCTTTAAAGTCTAGTCTGCAGCTGACAACCAAAGTCAAACATGTTTCATCCCTCGTCTCTAACAGGTTTGAGGTCATTTTCAGGAGCTTGTTGTTGTTCTTCTTCTTCCTAATTATATAATATTTTATTTTCTTTTCAGATTTGCTGATCTTCATTCTGTTTTCGATTCTTAACCCTTAAGGTTTTTAATGCTTTGAAAATCAGAGTATGCATCAGTATTCAGTAAAACACTAAGAATCGTTGCATTCATAGTATTAAAAGCTTCTGATTCTGCAACTATGTGAATAATCTAAAGCTTTTCATTTGACAAATGGTCCGTCAAACGAACCACTTTACTTTAGATGCTTATTGATCACTCTATAAGGACAACTAAATTTTGATCCGCGCAACTGTGGATATTTGATTTCATTTATATTATAGATATTTATTTTACATTATTAGTGACATATATTTTAACTTAATTATATATTTAAATTTTTATATAAATATTTCAAATACAATAATTTTATAGGTTACATGTGGTAATTAATCAATTGTTTTAAACCATCACATGTATTTATTTCTTCTTATTATATATTTGTCTTATTAGATTTGCATTTGATTATTAAACGAATCAATATATATATGAAATAACACATTTTAAAAAATTCCCAAAGAAGTCTGCTGTAGACTTACATGGAAGTCGTCTAGTTAAAATTTAATATTTAAATTTTATTTTTCAATTGCCAAAGTAACCTGAGACGAATTATATGGAAATTGTCTAGTTAAAATTAAATATTTAAGTTTTATTTTTCTGGTGGAAAACTTACATGTAAGTCTTCTAGAAAAAGTCAAATTTTTGACATAATTCGGCCAATTACAAAATTAACATGTTTATCCTCAAAGACTTACCGGGAAGTCTTCTGTTGTATTTTCGAGATTTTTTTCAAAAACAAAAGCAAGCCAATATTTACAAAGTAAAACTCCCAAAGAAGTCTGCTTGTAGAGTAGACTGTAAACTTCTCTGGAAGTCTTCATTCGTAAATTTTCAATTGCAGTAATGACCTAAATGGAAGACTTCCTAGGGAAGTCTTCGTATAAGTCTTCTGGAAGACTTCCGTAGAAGTCTTCTCGACGACTTCGTATAAGTCTTATCGACGACTTCCGATCCGTAGATGTCTTTTACGTCAATGTTTAATAAATTTTTCATTCTCTCTAAAACTATAATGACTTTTTAACATTTTTTTGTTAATTCATGTATATTAGTAGATATTGGGGCTCCTGAAATTAAGAACTTAATTAGTTTTAATTATGAGGTTACCAACATTCATGTTTATTAATGTTTCTAGCTAATTACATTAGTTTTTGTAAACTTGTTAAGTAACTTTAAAATATATTTTTTTAACTTTCAAAAGTGTTAAGTAACTTCAATAATATCAAGTCATATGGTTTAATGTGTCTTCTTTATCATAAACTTTTTAACTTTTATGAAATTAAAAAAATTTATTTACAATTTTGAGTTTTCCACTGCCTAAATACCCGCTTATATTTTAAATTATCGCTTAAAATTTAAATGGAAAACTTCCTAGAAGTCTTCTGGATGACTTCCATAGAAGTCTTCTAGACAACTTCCGTGGAAGTTTTTTATGTTAATGTTTAATAAAATTTCATATTCTCTAAAACTATAATGACTTTTTAACATTTTCTTGTTAATTCATGTATATTAGTCGATATACACATCATAAACTTTGATGACTCTATGGAAGACTTGTAGACTTCGCATGCATAAAGTTTTCCTGACGGGAAGTCTTCCATGAAGTCTACCTCAAACTTGAAACTTCCATCAGCTTCAACACACGCAAATTTGTTTACCAGATGATTGGGCAAATACTCTATTTTGGTAGCTCCAGATCTGAAATTAAATCAAAGATTGAGAACATAATTTGGGAAAAGTAAATGAAGAAAAATTAGAAATGAAGGCTTACCAAAATTATAAGATCTGTTATGAAAGAGAAGACATGGAAGAAGACTCTGCCAGAGACTTCCAGGAAGTTTTCTAGTTCATTAAATTTTAGAAGACTTCCCTAGAAGTATTATAAGTCTGTCTCAGATCTGGAAAACATGCATATTCAAAAGCTTTCAAATGACTACAAAACATAGAAAATCTTCACAAATAAGGTAAGAGCTTAAAACAACAAAAAGAGTTTTCAAAAGATAAAATCTTTGAGCAACAAGGGGTTACCAAATGAAAAAAAAAATATCATTTATAAATCTACCTTTGAAAGAGTGGAAGATGAGAATCATGTAGTGAAAAACATGCAAAAACAAAATAAATCAGTGAGAAAGACATAGGATAAAAATGATAAATTGATATAAATTTTGATGTTTTTAAGTTCAAAAAGATTAGAGAGAAGTTTGAGAGTTTTAGAATGAGAAACATTACACTTTTATTGTAGCCATTTGAGAGGAAGAGAGAATGTGTAAAAAAATTTATATAAGGAGAGAAATTTTTTAATAAAGCTAAATACTTTTGGTTGAGAAGATTTTCAAGTAAGTCTTATAGTAGAAGACTTCTTAGAAGACTTACTTGAAAGTATTCTTGACCCTAAATTTACTATTCATCTAGAAGACTTTCTCAAAAGTCGTATGATGTAAATATTATTCATCAGACAACTTCCTGAGGTAAATATTATATATCAAACGACACCCTCGAAGTCATATAGACCCTAAATATAAACTTTGAACTTGATTAATTAACTAAACACTTTATTATAATCAAATTCAACTTAAAAGTGTTTAATATATACATAACTAAATACATATAAGTAAAAACTTATTTTTGAATAAAAATATCAAGCTTCCAAAAATTAACTCTAAGAATACAAACAATACTAAAACATATGTTACCAAACCTTAAACCAAAGAATACCATGACTCACTACATTCACTCAGCTATATTGAAAACAATTAAATTTTACTATGTCTTAATTTATATCATTTACAAATGTTTATAATTACATGATTTTTATTTTCCCCCAGAAAAAATATTTTTAATAAAATTTATAAATTATTTTTAATATCAACTATATGAGACAACTTACAGAAACTCAGAAGACTCAAAAGACTTTCCAATGTTATATTCGTAAAAATAAATTATGGTTTTTATTTGGTTATAAAGTACTGATTCTCAAGATTTTTGGATTAATTTTGTATTTGATTGATATTTAAGTATACTTTTCATTTAAAATCAAGTTTTTAGTTATATTTATTTAAATATTGTTGGATATATGTTAGCCCGCACGATACATATCAGTCCGCACAAAGTGCAGGCAATTACCTCGTTAGATATTAAAAGATAAGTATGATTCTCCATTCATATAGTGACTTAGTCCATGGCCGTGGGGCGTAGTGCAACGCCTTTTACCACGAGACCATCCTTCCGATCAGTGTCCACGTATTGATGCAAAGAAAAGAAGATCTTTGCGGCCGCACTCTTTGGCGGTGCCTCAAACTCTCCAACTTGAATATCCACCCAATTATTGCCGTCGCCAATGTAGTCATCTAAGCACAGAGTCCGCTCCTGTATACTCTGCCTTCCACCGCGATGTTCCAGCTTCAGCTTTAGGGTTACTGGCTCCTCCCATCCGGATGCTGTTTCATCTAAGTTCAAAATGAACACTACCTCGTACTTTGTCCCCGGTGTTAACTTCCTTGTGTGAAAATTCCCGGCTATATGTAGCCAGTAAACCGTAATCAGCGTCGCCACTTCAATGTCTGCTTCGCTGTAAACATAATCAGGTCTAGATTTAGTAAATATAGTTTAACCCCTTGAGGGGGGATTTTAAATACTACCTTTGGCCATCACAGATAGAACTCCATGTCCAGTTTTCAGGATTCTCTGAATGAGTAATGTCAAGTCTCCTTGCAGGGACAAAGAAACTTCCTCTTGACTGATTCATTACTTCTCTTGGAGGTTTTTCTACAATAGGGATATTCGCCAGCAACTTTTTAACCTCTTTGACGATTGAATTTATGAATTCTTTATCGGACCTGTCACTGTCATTTCATACAATACAATTCACACGATATCAATGGATCAACTAGTTTGTCGTCACTGAAGTCATAGATAAAAATAATTTACAGATAGAGAGCATTTTTTTAAAAAAAAACGTTTTTTTTTTACTGAAGGCTTAGATAAAAAAAAACGCTTCTATTATATTTTCGTCTGTTATAACATTTAGAAATAAAAACATTAATCCATTTCTATATTTTTGTCTGTTGTATCATTTAGAAATAAAAACGTTTATACCATCTCTATTTTTTCTTCTAACTGCTATTTTTCTCTTCAATATATAGGAGAAGATGCATCATTTTTCTATTATTTACTATATATTTAGAAAATTGTTATTTTATAAAAATGCATTGAAATAAACTTTACCTTTATTAAAAACTCCTATTTTTAAAAACAAAAAGAAACAAAATACATTGTTCTTAAGCTTGACATAAAAGTTCAGAACACAAAAGGGATATATCACTATTGAAAAATGCAGGGTAAGTAATAGCTACATGCTCTCATGTTGATATCTAAATGTAGCTTTTATTTTGTTAACCCTATAATAGGTTTATAGCTTTTTTTATTTTAAAAAAAATATAATTTAGAATTTAAGGGGATGATTGGTTAGACTGTAGATATAGAAATGTAGTTGTAGATAAATCTAAAATAAATTATTATTTATTATTTAGTTTTATGCTTAACTAAATTAATATTTATATTAAATACTGATATAATAATAATAAAATAGTGACAAAATTTATTTTAAATAGAATTTAAATTAAAAAATTTATAGTTACACATATTTCTGGAAAACACCTAGTAACCTAGTATTTGTTTAGTCAAAGAAACAGCAACTGATAACCTATTCAATTATAATAAAACTCCAAAAACCTAAAAACCGTAAAGGATATGTTGTTCTTATCAAAGATGAAAGAAAAACCTTTGTTCTGGCAAGCGCATCCCAATTGTTTTAGTAATGGAAGTTAAAGCTTCCTCCCATTTTTGCGTTTTCACTGGCTCGTGTTGATGATTGCGCTTCAGATTCCTGAAATTATCACCAAAGCTTCCTTGAAGATATTTCACGACTGAAGGTTCCAACTTGTAGAAGATGGGAATCACTTTAAGACCGCCACGGTCCTTACATTCCTTGATCTTGACAAGCTCGTCCAGACACCATACCGAGCTGGTGTAATCCCTAGAGAAGATGGCCAGCGCGACCTTTGATTCCTCGATCCTCACCAAAAGGTTATCTAGGTCTGTGCCCATAAGCTCTAGTTCGTCTATGAAGACGTTTATATTTGCTTCTCTCATGGCAGGTTCGAGAAAGGCTATGAAGCTTCTCCGCAGCTCAGATCCGCGGAAGTTTATGAAGACTTGAGGTTGCATTGCCCTACTCACTTGGCCCATAACAGAAGAAGAAGCCATGTGAGAGATTTTCTTGAGTCCAAAGTCCAAACTCCAAAGAGAGTCTTGCTTAGAAGAATGACTTGAGCCTTCTTAATAGTTATATATAAGAAGCCGATCCTTGTGAACTGTCATCCATTGATTCGTAATTCACAAAATAACGAAAAATCAAACTTGCAGTTTACGAATTGGTATTTAACTCGTTTTTCATTTAATGTAGTTACCCGTTGACCAACCAGGAGTACTTTTTATTCAATCCATGAATCTTCTTTCGTACCAAAATAAAAATAGAGTAATTTTCTTTTGAAAGAATAGTCAATTGTCAATGTGTCATAGAAAGATAGGTGGTCTGTACAGTACAAGAAAACGCGCGTATTGCGAGAACATTATGACGAAGTAACAAAAAATCGTGTTTCACTGGAAAACGTGTGTCGTAATGCACTATTCGTCGTAATACTGTTGTAATGTTTACTACGAAATTAATTCGTCGTAATAGACAAGTGAATGATTCGTTGGAATTGCCTAGTATTAGTCCTTGTAATTGTCTCCTAATATTTCCTAGTAAATAAGTCATTAAAGACTTGTACTATTTACGATGAATTTACATGGTATACTTTGTTAATTCCTAATAATATATTATAACTAATTCACAAGTAATTTCATATAAATTTGTTGTTAAGTTTATGAGGACTTTACAATTTTTTCCTTGTAAACTCTTTGTCCATTTTACTAGGATTTTACATGGAATATAATCAAATTATCAAGTAAAAAACATCAATAAAATTATAAAATAAAAAATATTTTAAAATATTCAAAATTAAAATATTTTAAATATGAAAAACTAAATACATAAAAAGTTATAAAATAGTATTTAAATTTATAATACAAAATAAAAATATTTAAAATAAAAGCTACTCTACGGGAGGTCGACATTGTTGACATAGTTGTTGGAGGTGTTGTTCCCTCCCGTTGAGTCTCAAGGCTCGTCCACATGATCAGAGAGAGGCGGTTGTCCACTGAGATTTCAACGTCTCTCCTCCAATGCTCTATGTAGAAATGGGTTCCCAACCGCCATAATGTCGAGAAGATCCTCTAGGGATTACAAACGAACCTACTCGTCGTCAACTTGAGCATTCAGCCGAGCATTATCCTCATCCCAGCTCGATGATTAAGACGAATTCGCCTTTGGGACATCATTGACAGATCCAATTCCCATCGTCTGCGTCTTCTTTCTTGGAGCCACCTAAAAAAATATTAATTTAATTAATTTTATAAAAAAGTTTTAAAATTTTAAAATATTCTAAAAATTTATACCCATTCGAAGATCTTGTCCACCTTCCACGTAGATAATTTGAAGGGTAATCCATCGGTAGACTCTTGGGTTAACTGCGTCTCGCGCTCTTCAACCCGAGCATCCACGTCGAGAAATAGTTTCTCCGACCGTGGATCTACAAAAGTCCCGTTCGCTCTCTAGTGAGTGATCTTGAATAGATCAAACAGAGATGGCATCACTCCGGTATTCTTAGCATACAAAAGAAAATAAAATGTTAATTTATTATTTTATTACTCGGTGGGGGGTTTTGCCCAGTTGTATGACGCATGGACACATTACCATCCGCATCCTTCGTCCTACGGGAAGCAGAGAAACTGTTGACTTTACAGATCGAACCGGGTAGCTTCCAAAAGGTGATGAGTCCATCCCATACATCCTTCGTGAGCTCGGTGGGTTTCACATCATATTCGCACTACTCCCACTTGTCCTTCGAAGGACACTGAACCTGTTGAACTATTACAAATACCAATGGTAATATATACTATTTACATGTATCATATAGTATAGTCTCATGTTTCCCATCATCCATTGCTTTCTCCCCTAACCCACGAACCTAAAAACTTATGTTCGCCATAGAAGTTATACCGCCAGAAACTTACTTCCGCAGTGCTCGTTTTACATGAACCGAACATTAAAATTCTAAATTAAGTTTTAACAAAATAATAGTGTAACAATACTTTCTTTCATAGCATCACTGGTTTACCTCTTCCAATCAGACCTGCAAACAAAACAACGGTTCTGATTTAATTGTTGTAAAATGGATCTGAATTACTTCAAAAGTGATGCATCTTTTAAACTAAACACGACTTACCTTGATTTTTTTTGTGAGATATTAACCCTTATAATTCTGATTCACAATCGCTTTCTCAACTTCGAACTTGTTCTTTACATGCGAGAGGATTGTAAGTGAAACTAGTTTTTTGTTTGCTTGTAAAAAGAGAAGACACACATTTTGTCTTTTTACACACATATAAGAGTAATTTCGTCACATTTCATAATATTATATATTATATCGTAGCATACGAGTTGTTATGTGTAGAAAGTTAATGTAACATCCCGAGTTGTGATATGTGGAAAGGCTTAAGAGAATTGATTTGGCTACCTATGTCACCAAATTTGACTTACCTTTTCCGTCACACATCCGTTTAGAACTCCAGGGTTAAGCGTGCTTATGCTGGAGTAGTGAAAGGATGGGTGACCTATCGGGAAGTGATTCGCGATACCGTGTGAGTGAGGCCAAAGCACGGGGAAAGGTCATGTGGTGATTGCATGGACAGTAAAGAATGATTTCGAGCCTTGGAAATTTTATGCACCGACCGTTGGAACGGGATGGGGCTCACGGGCCGAGAGAGCGGGCGTGGGTGGCCCATTAGCCGTGGGCGGTCGGAGCGTTACAAGTGGTATCAGAGCTGGTTAGCCATCTCGGTTCTGATCCGAAAGGCGTCTTGAGACCTGTCGTGGGGCACAACTAGGACGTTGCGTTCTTTGAGAGGGGGTGAATTGTAACATCCCGATTTCTGGTATATGTGGAAAGGCTTAAGAGAATTTATTTGGATACCTATGCCACCAAAGTTGACTTACCTTTTCCGTCACACATCCATTCAGAACTCCAGGGTTAAGCGTGCTTATGCTGAAGTAGTGAAAGGATGGGTGACCTATCGAGAAGTGATTCGCGATACCTTGCGAGTGAGGCCAAGACACAGGGAAAGGTCGGGTGGTGATTGCAGGGTCAGTAAACAATGATTTCGAGCCTTAGAAAAATTACGCACCGACCATTGGAACGGGATGGGACCTACGGGCCGAGAGAGCGGACGTGGGTGGCCCATTAGCCGTGGGCGGTCGGGGAGTTATAGTTAATTTCTCGTATACCAGGACATGTAATAAAATTTCCCATTTAGTAATTAGTAGACTCATTCGTAAAATACTTCTAGCTCATGTTATTATTTGGTTCACCTTGGAAAAATATATGCAATGAGTTTGTGATGTTCCAGTTTAGCTTTTAGTGTTTCTTATTTGTTAGTAGTATACCTTGTGAACACGAGTCTACTAGAGAATTATTATTTCTTAGTTGTAATGTAACTTTTGGCTTAGGGTGAATTGGTGGAATGACTCTGTTGAGAACATAAATTAGTAAAATAACCATGTACTAAAGTAGCTGGTGGGTGTGACATTTTTGCATAATGTTGGACAAGTTTCTCCTTTTCTGCGCGTGTATTTTTGGTGTTATGTACACAACCGACAAACTATACTATAGGATATTATTAAGAAAATAGTATAGAATAATTTACGCATATCAACTACAACCAGAAGACAAAAAAAAAAGCGAAAGAAGAGAAGAAGATAAGTATATTATAAGAATTGTATTATTCTTATAAAATAGAATAGTATATACCAATCAATTTATATTAACAGAGGAAGAACAAAAGAAAGAGTATAAGAAGAGAAGATATAAGTGAGGAAAAACAAAATGGAAAAGATGAAGCGGAAGAGAAGGATGCATAGGAAGCCTAAGTAGAAAAATATGAAGAGTAGTTAGTAGATAAGAGAGAGAGAAAGATGAGAGGTGAGAAAAAATAAAGAGAAGAAAGATGGTTCATGAAGAACAATAAGAACAATGATGAAGAAAAAAATGAAATATTTTAACGTACTATACTATGTCTTTGAAATAGAATAGTATATACCATTTACATTATACTTTACACGATTATATATTGATTGTTCGAAGAAAATATAGAAAATATGATTGAATATTTAGAGGTTCAGACATAGAACTCTAGACCTATCAATTCATATCAAAAGCATAGAAATGTTTATATTACATGAAGTTTAATTTCTATTCTATACAAGTAGACCAATATAGAATAGAACATTCATATCACTGTTCATCATCTTCTTCAGATCGAGTCTGTCATCGCTTTCTCTTTTCTGTGTCTTCCTCCACATGTGGCCACCACAATTTGACTTCCTTTGATAAGACCCTAAATTCCGAGATAACGGCGATCAAAAAATCTCACCATCCCAAATTTCTATTACCTTGAATATATGAATCAATCCTTACAGTTGTTATAACATTTTCTCCTTTAACTTATCAATTTTTTTTTATTTATTTCTATCTGAATATCTTATAACGTGAGAGTAGAAGTATAAGGGTATTTTCGTCTGTTATAGATATAATTCACGATGTATCGTAACCTTTTAGTTGTTATGGTTATCTACTACATTTTATTTTTTTCATGGTTATTCTCTCTAATTTCCCTTTGACTTATCTTCATTTCCTTATTTCTCATGTCTAGCTAACTGTTATGGGTATATTTTCTGTTTAAATTAAATATTACTATTCAGACAACTAAATTTTTGTTAATACAATCAACTATTAAATTTTTGTTAATGCAATAAAAATATATCATTATAACATAATATTTTAACATATATATACATATTGAATATTTGAATTATAAAAGGGTCTAGTTGATTATTATAAAACTATAAAATTTTCATATATAATTTTATTTATAGTTTTAAAATTTAACAAACAATAATTGAAATATGAAGTTCAGCTACCAGATTTATTGTTACGCTTTAACAAGAGGAAGATCAAGAGAGGAAGCATACAAAAGAGTTTTTTTGCAACTGAAATAGAATAGTTTCATAGAGAATGATAAGATAATGTTTAGTTATTCCATAGCTAAACCTTCCCTATAATAACGGGGGTGTTGTTATTTAATTAGCTATAAATTTATTCAAAGATAAAGATAAAAATAAAACAAAATTTATCCAAAGATATTGAGATATTACTTAGATTCTAGTCAATATTCTTACACCAATCATATAAAGCGTATAAGACTTTGAAAGCCCTAGCTTAACAAAAAAGAAAAACTTACATATCTTCTAAGAGTGATATTCCAGTAGCAGAGAAAACATGGTCAATGGATTTCCTACCATAGATGGTCAAAAACCAGCGAGAAAACCCTCACCAGAACAACACTCTAGCGAAATTGACGTTGGTACTCACTTGTGGTACAGCCTTTACTTCAAGGGTTTGGTAAGCGAGGACTCATTATTGGCAGGATTTGGAGTTGCAATTTTGGGGCAGAAAGATGAAGTCGTGTTTCAGATGAAGGGACCAATTCATGGTTCCAACATTACTATTCTGGAAGCTGAGCTTACTGCATTGAAGCGAGGTCTAACCGAAGCTGCGGATTTAGGGATCAATCATCTCACAACTTACTGTGATAATCATCCCATTCACGATTTAGTAAGTTCTCCTAATTGTCTGCTAATATAAATACATTCATTCTCTAATTAGGCTTCCTATGTCCTTCACTACCTGATTATGACAAGTTTTGGTTAATTTTAAATAGTTTACCAACTATAAAACTAATTTGATTTTCGATCAATCTCAACATGACATAGTATAATTTTTAATGATTTAACATATATATTATCTTATAGATCAGGGGAAGATGGGTGCCAAAGGAGAATAATGTGGCCGTGCTAGTTAATGATGTGCAGCGCATCAGGGAACGATTTTCGTGTAGCTTAACAATTTTTTTGCCCCGAAAAAGTATCAAACATGCTTATAAGCTAGCAAGAGAAACAATAGTTTCTGAAATTAGCATACCTGTGGATACTCCTCGCCAAGCCAAGCCCAAGCCCAAGCCTAAGCCTGCTCGGAAACTGACTTGTGCTATCTGTTTGGATGATGATGTCAATGCTGATCAAATGTTTACTGTTGATAATTGTGGTCATCGGTTTTGTTCCCAGTGTGTGAAACGACACGTAGAGGTAAGGCTACTCGAAGGAAGCGTGATGACATGTCCTCAGTTTCGTTGCAAGTCTATATTGTCTCTTAATAGATGTTCCAATCTTTTGACACCTAAACTGAGAGAGATTTGGCAACAAAGTATCAGTGAGAACTTGATTCCTTTTGCGGAGAGAGTTTATTGCCCTTACCCCAAATGCTCAGCTTTAATGCGCATAACCCAACTGAATAAACAGACATGCTGCGTTAGTTGCGGTGAGTCCTTTTGCTCCAGCTGCAAAGTTCCGTGGCATTATAACATGTCATGCGACGATTACAAGACATTGCATCCAAATCTCACAGAAAACGATGTGAAATTACATGCTCTAGCAGATCAAAAAATGTGGCGTCAATGTGGAAAATGCCATCACATGATTGAACTTTCTAGCGGATGTGTCCTCGTTATTTGCAGGTAATCGTATCTAATCACAACATTTCCTTTCCAATTTCTGTTTATATATATATATTAATCATGTTAAGCAAATATATATGACAGTCATTGCATTTTCATGGCAGATGTGGACATAAGTTTTGCTATCGATGTGGAGCCAATGCTGGAAGTTGCACTCATGGCCATGGGCTTCCACCACCGCTTCAATCACCGCCACAATCACCATCTTCATGCCCGACTCTTTGTTGTTGTCTTAGCTTTCTTCTTCTCCTGGTCGTATATTATATAGCTTTGACTTATATCAGATATTCATAATATAAATGAGTTTTAAGGGTTTGCTTAAGCGGATTAATAGTTAGAAGAAAAATATTACCACTGACTGAGAAATTTTCTCTAACGCCTTCGGTTATAAATATTTTGTTTCATTCTTCAGATATAGTAAACACAACCCGCTTTTGGGAACTGGAAATCCATTTGAAGTAGTAGATGGTCTAGTAGAGAAATACTTTTCCACACTGATCAGAATCCATCACTGATGAAAATTGTTAATTGTAATTGTACACTTCTTACAAAAAAAAAAGGATTTTCATTAAATAAAATTGAGATGAAATTTTTCAAGCTAGGATTCTTATTTTATCAGTTGATTAGAAACCAGAAGAAAAATAAAGAGACAGAAACAAAACATTTGAAACCATAAAGGAAAAGAGATTAATGACTATCCTCGACCGGGATCCAGGGAAACGTGATTGTGTCCAATAACAAAAATAAAGCGCCTAAAAAGTAAGAGTTGTTTTTTTAACACTTTGTGAAACTTCAGTAATCAGAAATAGAGTACCATAGTTTTAAAACAAAGAAGTTGATGCGCCAAAAGGACCCCAGACCCCACACGAACAATAATAGAAAAAAAAGCCACATCACAAAGAGTTAAGGAGCAAGCATAGCATCCTATAGCTGTTGTGATCAGAGCAGGGCAATGTGGATACGTCAATCATTCTGCACTAAGAGGCCTCCTCTTGAATTAAAGGAGCTAGCCAAGCAGGTCCGGCATTCGCAATAAACGATCACGTGTTAATGAATGAAACTAAATCCCACATCGGTAGTTAGAGAAATAATTAAGTAATATATAAAGAGTTATGGCCAATCTACTTATCGCCAATTATTTTTAAGTTGGAAGCCCATAATAAACCCGAATCTAACATGGTATCAGAGCCCACGATCCAAACAATCCAACCCGATCCATTATCGATCATGCCCAAAGTCGGCCCATCGATCATTGCCCAAACATTCCGAGATTGACGCTCAAAGAGCCATCATCTCGAGGGGGGCGTATTAGGGACAAAGGTCCCACATCGGTAATTGGAGAGATAATTAAGTAATATATAAAGGGTTATAGCCAATCCACTTATCACCAATTGGTTTTAAGTTGGAAGCCCATAATAAACCCGAATCTAACATCACGTGTGACACTAAGTGCAATCTCGTCAACAAGGCAGTTGCCTTCTTGATGCACACATGCAGTGTACGGAAGCATGAAACATGATAGCTATATCCTCTTATGGACTCAATCAACAATCAATGTAGAGGGAAATGCTCTAGAAAGAGAATAGCTTCTCCAGCAAGGTAGGAGATTGATTCAAAAACCACCTTATCATATCTTAACTTTGAGAGGCATTCACCTAGTAGAAACTTAACAATTTTGCCTCCAGACCGGCTGAAACTACATAGTATGAACGACTACTATTTGCTACAGGCTGGTCTGAGTTATCCTTAGCAATCCAAGAGGCCCCACTGTTTTGTCTTTGATGACGAGCCAGTGTTACATTTAATAAAGCTAGGACATAGATTTTGCCAACAGGTCAAGGAAGATAGCCCCACATCAACTCCCTCATTCTCCTCGTGCTCCTGATGGTTAGCCAAAAATGTGGAGTTTTTTGGGTTTGAATTGAGCCACAAATGTTAATAGTTCTAGTGTACTTGGGCCTGATCCGGTTTTTCGCAAATAGAAGAAGTTGGGCCATGACTGAATTTGGCGGAACCCATATGAAGGACACTTGATATATCAGTTTGTTGATGTTCATCATCTTCATCATTATGAACTTTCAAAATAGAAAGAACACAGTAATCTCGACATGAATATCAAAGAGGAAGATCGCTAAAGAACACATGAAGACATTTATTTAGTCTTCCATCTTGTTATGAAATTGTATAGATCTCTCTAGCTCACGTTCTTGATGATGAAATATTCATTGTACCTTGCAAGAACAATCATGGTAGAAGTGAGTAACAAGGTTAACCTTCTGATTAGTGGATGTTTAGGAGAAAAAAACTCTAACATAGGCCGTGAACTCGTTAAATCATGTGTGTTTATTAGTTGATTTGATTACTCACACAAACAGATCCAATGTTAACTCAGTCATACAGTCATTTACGTTCACAGTCCTAATTTTCAGGCATTTGGATAACAGAGGTGGCCAGAATGCAAAGACATGAAAACATGAAAACAAATGAAGATCCTAAATAAAGGCCAAACATTCACGAACAAATAAAAATAACTCTTGTCACTAACACTTTTGAAAGAATTGGGAAAACAAGCAAAAACCTTCATGTCATCCTCACAGTATGTAATAATACACTTAATATTTATGAATTTGAATCTAGAGATCTTTGGGCTTCACAAAATTCAGGATGTGCAAGAGTTAGTAAAGAAGTTGTGTTCTTTTAGATTGAAACAATGAAACTTTGAACTGCAATGAAGTTGAAAAGCTCATTGTTTAGTCGATGGAAGAGATGTAGATGAAAATTATGCAAACACTAGGAGAAACATGTTCATTTTTAGCACAGAAAATATGTTATAGTAGTTGTTTCATAGCGAATTCGTAGATGCTATTTCACCGGCAGCCATCATAAGTATCCTCCCTACTATAGAATTTTTTACGCTATGAAATGTATAGATACCATAACAATACTTGGATGATGTTATTAACTTAACTATGACACTACTTTTTTGTTACAAATTGATTACTATTCATATTTTGTGTTATGATACGTCATTCTACAATAGCAATCGTATATTGCTATTGTATTTTTATATATAGCGTTGTAAAATGCTGTAAAATCTTGGGTGAAAATTAAAAAAGTAACTATAATTAAAAATAAAATAAGTTTTATTTATAAATTAAAACTGGTATACAAAAATAAACTAGAATTAAGAAAATCTAAGTAAAACCAAATAATAAACTCCTCCTCTTTCTCCTACTCTTCTTCCTGCTGTTGCGTCATATTCCTCAGACATCTCCGATGCCACTTTGTTTCTTCTTTCGTCGTCTCCTTCTCTTCCTCTTACCATCTCCAAACGACATCTCATCTTCTTCCGACCGTCGAATGTTAACCTTTCTCTACCATTTCTGAATTTTATCTCTTCTCAATTCTAAAACTAAAATTCATAAAATTCTGAAATACCGAGCAAGATGAAATGCTAGAGCATAGGTCTTCTGTGAGTAAAACCTGCAAACATAGACAAAACATAAAAGAGTAGAGAGATAGACACTTAAGCTACAAAAACACTACAATTTTATCAAAACGATACCTGCTGCGTTCGTTCATACAAGTCATAATATATTGACACTATGCTCTCATATTTACAAACATTTGGTTGAGTCAAAGTGATAAGGAATGCAAATTATACTACTCCCACTCACCTGTTGCTATGTCAAAGGGTCGTATGTCTCTGCTCTAAAGAAATCCTAGAACTTCTTCACCAACGTTTTTGCTCCAGATTCCATTAAATCACTCTGCAATGGATCACTCTTACTGCAAATAATGAGAAATGTGCATTGTCTTACTGAAAAAATCAAAGAAATCTCATGAGCACTATGTTAACAACAGCTCACTCTCTCTAGCCTTTTACAACTTAGTAGACCATCATACAAAAAGCTAAGGAGATAAATACTAAAGAACACTCGATATTTGTAATATAAAGTGAATTACTCGCGAATCAAGTATAAAAACAAAGATCATAAAAACCATATGAGCTTTGGAAGATCATAATTCACAAACACTTGAAAGAAAACCATATGTGTATATGTAAGATCTGAAAATTGACTGATGAAACAAATGACCACAAAAATCCATATATGTTCATGGCAGATAAAAATACCAGAGAAAGCGAGTGAAACCTGGAGATAAAAGATCTTTGTGGGTTAGTGGAAACAATGGAACACAACAGCGTGGAGGAAAAATATGATTGAAGTAAATAACTCTAAGAAAATAAAGAGCCCCAATTTCATAGTTTGTGATAACACATCGAAGAAGGAGATAAGAAGTGTTTTAGGGTTTACAAAGTTTCTTGGAAACAATCTCTGAAGAAAAAGCAATAGAGAAAAGAGAGATTTCAAAACCCATATAGGAAAGGAGGAAGAGCAAACGCTTTTACCTCCGACCACCAGAAAAATCCATACGCATTTCTGAATCCCATGAACCTAAAGTCCCAATCTCAGCTCCTTCAGCTTAATTCCGCCATAGATTACGCCGTCTACTTGTTGACTTGATGGCATTGTTATCTACTGAACCACCCCCTCCAATTAAAGAAACTTCATCCGTAAATAGGTCTTCTTCTGCAACAACAGACAAGGTGGAGGCTATGATTGAAAGCTCGGGTTGACGGAGGAGCCAGTGGTAGAAACAGATGAGCAAGCCGGAGATGGCGACAGAGAAGGTTTAGAGACAAGAGGAAATTTTCTAGATAAAAAAAAAGACGAGAGAAATAAGAAAGATTATTTTTTCTAACATCATGAAATCGTGTTATCTTCATGTGCTATCATTTCCATATTTTTTAGTGAAATCATAATTAACTAGATATGCTTTTGGAATAATAGACGAACACCGATATGTGTGATAATTTGATTGACAATGATGATCTACTGTGGGAGGATCTTTCTGCCAACTTTGTAACCAATGTGTTTGAAGAAACCAGTTCAAAATAAAAGAGGCTGACAAGCAAACCTTTAGGAGGTATAAAGAATCTATTAATGAATGAAATCTCACATGGATAGTCAGAGAAATAGTTAACTAATATATAGTTAGAGGTTAATTCATTTATGGTCAATTTCTTTTAAATTTATAACCCATGATAAAACCGCATTTAACATGATATCAAAGTTAAAATCAAAACCTTGTGGATCAAATTTGATTTTTATCCCTACAACAAAAACAAAAACGTAAAGTGTTTGGTGGGCTGGTTTGTTGATTGGGTTAGTGTTTGACAATGTTGGTTACAAATAAGTTACAATAATGGTTTCTTTATTGGTGAAGGTAAATGGATTTTGCGGTGTTTTTGTACTTTAACGTTGGTTTAGACATAACTTATATGCTCACACGATGAAGATGATTTTATGATTTTGAACATAAATCTACGAACAGATTCGTTTAAGTTTGATGTTCCCTTCGCTTTGTCGAATAACATTCATTTGATTTAACTTCGAGTCATCGTGAGTTGTTTTTCTGTTTCGCAGTTGTGAACTACTTCTGGATATCGCAATCAAAAGTTTTGTCCCTTACAACTTAAAGAATACCGCAACTGAATGAAAATAAAACCATTAAAACTATTCCAAAAATTATTTTCTAAATTTAATGAACCGCAACAAGACTGAGGCTGAATATCAGAACATCAAAAAAAAAATCATTGATAATATATAATCAAAGGTTTTAAAATAAAAATAAGTGGTAACAAACTATTTAATAAAAGAAAATTTTTCTATCAGAAGCGAGATCAAGTTCCAGATCAACACTTGAAAGCATCATAAAGATAATCCACATCTTTCTCCATCAAAGATTGTTTTCCAGCCAAAACATTCAATTTGAGTTATTTTTTATCAATCCACTTGAAAATTTTGTTAACTAGATATAGAGAGGGGCTTTTGTATGTTGGTCAGGGACCAGCAGATTGTGTGATGGATGATGCCGCCAACTTAATCAACCTGTTGAGGGGTAGACTAAAGTTTGATAAATCTTCCGATGGCGGTATATGTGGGAGTGAATTCTATACATGAATCTTATGTACGTGGAAGCCTCTACTAGGCGTGATAAAATACTCATCTTGAAACTAGGACTACTTCTTGATATGTTTGAGCACATTACTTGTCATATTTGTTACATATTATGTATATTTAGTGTGTTAAGATCGAGTCTATTGACTTATGAGTTTAACATTTCATATCTCAATAAGTGAATTTCCTATTACTCAACTCCTCTTTATTTTCATTTTTCAGGTGAGATTAAGACATGTGTCAAAATTCCGTTTTAAAAACTCATTTATTTTGCGTTCTCAAGAGGATATGTTAATATCTATTTAGGTATTTATACATAAAAGATTTTATTTCAAATCGAAAAACATGTAATTTATACATATATAGGTTGATCTTAAGAAACTCTGACTTATTTTTTACATTGTATATTTGAAGGGTTAATAGTAAATTTAAGTTACCAACTTTTACAAAATGAATATTGTATATTTAAAAAGATTAATGCTTAAATCCCCCTAACTAAGTTTAGTTATAATAAAAACTTCTAGATTAAAGAGATAAACGCAGTGTCCTAAAATCAGTTGTACCATTTACATGTTATATAGTTATTATGTGGATTTATATAGTTTGGGTGTATAATAGCGTTTATGCGGTCTACGCGGATGCCTAGATATATTTTAAGCATTAACTTTCAAATTTTTTTTTATTATTAATGTCATTATTTATATTAATTGTTACTTATTATATATATATATATATATATATGATTATTGTTATTAGATTATTTAATTACAAAATAATTTTAATTTTATCAGGTTTATATTTGAACTTATTTAATTTTTTGTAATTTGAAACTATTTATATATGTTAAAATATAATTTATACATAAATATATTTGAAGTATAATTTATGTTCATTTAAAAAAACTAATGTATATATAATAATTTTAATTTTATATTTATATTTTATGTAAAAAAGTTCCGTCTAGGCTCATTTACGTGTCAGTGTATACCACCAAATTCTAGAGGTTCATGTGCCACGTAAAAATCGCATAACACGTTTTAGAACATTTGATAGCAGCATTGTTTTTTACAGATAATGTAATCCATTTTTAGAAGTTCTGCGTTAAATATTTAATTTATTTTTTTAGCCGAAATAAACTTAATTGGAGAAAGAATTTAGCATGAAATAATTTTTTAGTTATATTAAAATATTGATACCATATATTTTCTATATTTCGTAGTAAATAATGTTTTTGGAAAATTTATTTCAAATTATATTATATTTTCAATTTGTAGAGAAAAAAACTTAATTATTTTTTAATTTTCTAATTTTTCATATTCAATACATTATTTGAATTGTGTTTAGAATAAATACAAGGACTTTAAAAATATTTTATTTATGTTAAAATAATTTTTATGTGATAATAATTATATAAATGAATAAATAATTTTATTTTAAGATTTTAGTTTATAGATTTTGTACTTTACCCTTCTTTTAAATTTTGCTTACGAAAATTAGAATCGACATCAAATATCTTAATTAATATTTAAAAAATTAATAACTAAGTAAATAAAGTTTAAGTTTAAAAATTTATTATATTAATTATTTAGATTAACTTATAAAATTATATGAATTTACTAACTTATGAAGATGGTATTATAGAATCTTAACCGTTAAAATGATATTTTTGAAAAATATATGATTTGAGTTTGAGCATAAGTTTTATAGACTAATCAGTGCAATAGTTTTAAAAGGTTATAGAGTGGTTTAAATAAAACTATCTCTAATAATTTTATACACTGTAAAAGTAATTGTTGTATACTTGTATTGCGTAATATAAAAAGGAGTGTTTGTCGTAAATCAATATGTTGCAAAAAAGTTAGTCAGGATATTATTATTTGTAGAACTATTCATTATATATACTTTATATATTTTTATCATCACTAGATTTGTAATATAATTATCAGAAAAAAGTGAAAAGTGATGAAAACAAGTAAATGAGAGAAAAAGGAGAGAGAGAGAGAGAAAGTAGCGTAAAATGATTTAGAGTATAAATGATATTTTTAGAGTAAATTTATTGAGGTCAATTTACTTTACTTTATATTTCACTTAATTACCACCAATCAGGTCAGCATAAATAATTTTCAGGTTAAACCCAACTGAATACAGCTGAATTTTTTTTAAAAAAAAAATCCATCTTTTTTTTAGAAAATTTCCAAAAATAACTTTAAAACTTCGAATATGAAGTTTTTCATGCTCCAAAAACAATTTTAAAACAGTCAAACTTCATATTTGAAGTTCTGCTGTACAAAACTTCATATTTAAATTTACTTATTTTTAAGTTAATCTGTTTACCAAATAATATTATTAACTTTTATAATTATCACTTTAGTCTTTATATCTTTTTATCTTATAATATATTTGAACTTTTAGTCTTTTTTAATAATCTTATCAATTTTTTATTTTTATCATTTGAGTTTTTATAATTTTATTTCTTATACAATCATATATGTTTTTAACTTTTATAGTTATCATTTCAGTCATTAATTTAAAGATTTAGTTGTTATTTTTGTTTCTTTCTGCGTAATTTTGTGTTAGAATGTAATATTTTATTGATTATATTAAGAGATAAAGACCAAAATAGACTTAAAAAAAATTTGTCCCAAAAATAGCACTTAAAGAGAAAAATGATCAATATAGACTTTATTAAAGGATGTAAATATATATTTATACATTTGGGTTAACTAATCTAAATTTAGGGTTTAGAGTTATGGGGTGGGAGTTTTGGAATTGAGGTTTAAAAATTTAAAAATTAAAAAATATTAAAATTTTCAAAATAAAAAGAGTCTATTTTGTTCATTTTTTCTCTCAAGGTCTATTTTTGTGACAAAAACTTCAAAGGGGGCTATTTGAGAGATTTGCCCTTATATTAATTATAATTTTATTATATATTCTATTTTAATATAAAATTATTTTAACTTTTATCAACGATAAAAACTATAATATAAAATATAAATTTTTTAAAGTCAGATTTGAAGTTCTTCTTTTGGAGAGACAGACTCTCAAACTTCAAATCTGAAGTTTAGCCAACTTCAAAAGTAAGTTGGTTTTGGAAATTCTCTTAAAATGAGTAAAATTTACATTGTCTCACCTTCTTTTCTCTGTTCACTATTTTCTTATTTTTTATTTTCCTATTTTACCTTTACTCTATTTTTCTTTTCCTCTCAATTTATCCAATTTACTCAGAGTTCTACCAATCACACTCTTACTCAACAAATATCAGAGTAAAAATGTGTGTGTTTTTCCTTTTAGAATAGAACTAAAGTAAATTGATGTAAATAACATTTCACTTGATTGGTAACTTTTTAGTGAAATTTGGAGTAATTAAAAGTTTAGAGTGTGATTGGTAGCATGAGAAAACCCAAAAAAATATAAAGCTGGAAAAGAGAGAAAAACTAAAATGGTGGAAAAGAGAGAACAAGAAATAGAAATTTTTTTATTACTTTAGCAAAATTAAGAGTAAAGTTAAGTATACATTTTTCTTTCTTTGGATACTGATAAGAGTAATAATATCTTCACTTAACTGGTGAATTGTTAATGAAATAGGATTAAATTAAAAACTGGAGTAAAATATAATACTCTAGAATATCCAACAATCACAATTCAGAGTAAATATTTATTCTAAAATGACTATAGAATCACAAATTAAATTTGGAAAAAGATTCAAACATACGTTTACTTTTCTTTTCTTTTCTTTTCTTTGAACCTTACTTTTTACTTTTCTTTCATACAACCTTTTTTTTGAAACTTACTTACATTATGTCTTTTGGAATACTCTTTCAATTTTAAATTATATGATGTTTTAAAAGTTTATGTAGCTTCAAATATAAAATATTAGAGTCGGTCCGCGCTACCTACGCGCATGACATATCTTGCGTGTGATGTATATAGCTATATTATTGTATATTCTTATTGCGTGTGTGTTTATGTTAGCATTTGCAAGAGAAGTGTATAAGAACGTTTATGGTTTATAGATATCTTTGGACGTGGGGGATTATGTATGTTAAGATTTGTTGTGTTTAATTTCGATGTTTGTGTTAATATTAAGAGGTTGTGGTGAATAACATATTATATAGGTTGGCTGAGGTTTACAAGATATTTTGGTTGTATGTTTTTATAATTCTAAGTCCGTAATTGTTTGTTAAATGTGGTTTGCTGTTTTTTGGGCTCTGAAAATGGATGTGGTTCTAAGATTATTATTTGTATGAATGGATTGCGCTCTAGATGATTGCATTTCGTACCGGTTTATGTTAGTGTGAATATGATATTAAAGAGGTGAGTAAAAAATGAAAATGTAACGTAAAATAAGTAGTTATTGAAATTAACCAAGAGTTTCAGAGGATTTATAACATGGTCAATGTTAGAAGTGTGTATATGAATATGAGTGTTTTGTAAAAGTGACTCAAAATTTGAAATTAAATACAAAACTAACCAATTATTTTTTGAAATTTTCATTTGTCTTATTCACCCTAGATTTTCGAATTATTCACGAAAATGTCATTGTTTTTTTTAAATGAGTATTTTACTCTATCATCCTCATCTTCATCAAGTATATACATTATTATCATTTCCATCAATGCACCAACCACAACCAATTTGAAGCTCTTAACGCATACAAATTTGATTTTTTTTTCTCTTCTTTTCTCATTTGTTATTCACACAAACCACATCTCTTCCACTTTCTCTCAAAATTCATCTAAAAATTTACGATTTTGATTTCGAACTTTGTAAGGTTCATAAAGATATTGAAACTCATTATTCTTGATCATTAATGAGTTGGTAGCATTCTTGGTGAAGTTCTATGAGTTTATAGAAGCTAACCAAGTCATCTTACAGGTTCAAGATATGGAATTTTTTTTTCCAGATTTGTTCGTGAAGAAGACTTCTCTAGAAGTCTTCTGGTCAGTGCATAGGTTAGTTTTGCAATTGACATTTTTATGGGTTTTTTGTAGAAGACTTCTACCTTTCCTTTGTTAACAAAAAAAAAACAGGGAGAACCGAGAAGAATTCTAGGGAAGTTTTCTCGGATAAACATGTTAATTTTGCAATTGACCAAATTTTTTCAAAAATTTGACTTTTTATAGAAGATTTCCCAAGAAATATTCTCTTGGAAGACTTCTAGAGAAGTATTCTCTTGGAAGACTTCTAGAGAAGTATTCTTTACGGTTTAGTGAAGTCTTCTTTACTGTTAAGTAACTTCAATATATACTTTTTAAATTTCAAAAGTGGCAAGTAACTTCAACAATATCAAGTCATGTGGTTTAATATGTCTTCTTATATCTTAAGATATACTTTTTAATTTTTATGAAATTTAAAATTGCAATTTTTGCTTAAAATTTAAGTTTTCCGCTTCCGAGAATACTTAACTTTTTCTAGTGAGACTTATGTATTGTTTGATCTTCGGTGAATTTGACTAAGTGTTCTTGATAAGTCTTTTCTCTTAGTTTGTAACAAATTTGACTAAATTTTAAAAAATTATATTGTTTTGGGTAGTATGGTTAAAATATTTTTTGTAATGAAGTTCCAATAATGTCAAGCACTTTTGAAAAATAAAATAAAATATTGTAGACATCAACATATTTACTAATTATTTTCATGAACATCTTTTCAAATTTTTTTTTAAAAAATTATAATTAAAAGAGTACACATAATAATCATTAAATATACCATAAACATTAAAAATACAAAATGATCATTAACATCTTCATAAGTCTTTCAGAAGTCTTCCAGGAGTCTTCTGAAGTCTTCATGAGAAGACTTCTGGAAGATTTATAGAAGACTTCTGGAAGACTTGTGGAAGACTTTCAAAAGTCTTCCAGGATGTCTTCTAGAGGTCTTCGAGAAAGTCTTTTAGAGGTCTTCAATGAAGTCTTCCAGAAGTCTTCCCAAGTCTTTCTAAATATTTTCTTCTTCTCCTTCATACCAACAAGAAAATATCAGATTCTTAACCAAAGAATACTATCAAAAATAAAAGAGGAATAAAAAAAGTCAAACCTTTAAACTTGTTAATGCTTTTAGAGGTTTCACCTACATAAAATTTTATGTTATCTTCTTCTTCTTCATACCAAAAAGAAAATGACACACCTTTAACCATTGAACACTATCATAAACACAAAATAGGCATAAAAAAGGTCATACATTTAACCTTGTTATAGTAAGTTGAATATTACAACTTCTTAGAATCTAACATATAAAACATACCAAAAATACATATTCAAAATTTATAGATATACCTTTAAAGGAATGGAAGATGACAACTATGTAATGAAAAATCTAGAAAACAAGATAAATTAGTGAGAATGCATAAGAGAAAAATGAGAAATGAATATAAAGTTAGGTGTTTTCAAGTCTAAAGAGATTAGAGAGTAGTTGAAGAGTTTTAGAGTGAGAAACATTACATTTTTGTTGCAGTCATTTGAGAGGAAGAAAGAGAATGTGTAAATTTTCTTTATATATGGAGACAAAAATATCAATTAGGTTAAATATTTTCGATATAAAAGACTTCCCAAATTGTGAAGTCTTTTGGAAGTCTTCCAAAACTCTATAATCTAATACATGAGAAGACTTCTGGAAGACTTCTAGAAGACTTGTGGAAGACTTCGCATTAAGCGGGAAGTCTTCGAAGAAGTCTTCTAGTGCATTATGAAGTTTTCTGTAAGTCTTCCAAAACCCTATAATCTAATACATGAAAAGACTTCTGGAAGACTTTTCATTAGGCGGGAAGTCTTCCAGGAAGTCTTCTAGTGCATTATGAAGTCTTCTAAAACCCTATAATCAAATAACTAACTAAATAGCAAAAAAACTTCATTAAACCTAAAATCAATTTATAATGTGATTAATATATACAAAAGTAAACACATATAGTTCAAAAAAATTATTTTAAAAAAGTTAAGATTCAAAAATCTAACCCTAAAAAATACAAACAATACTACAACATATATTACCACAACCTAAACCAGAGACTATCATGACTCAATTTACATTCACTCAAATATGTTGAAAATAATTCAATTTTAGTATTTTTTAAATTTACATCATTTATTAATGTTTATAGTTACATAATTTCAATTTTTTCCTCATATAAATATTTTTTATAAAATTTTAAATTATTTTTAAGATTAAGTATACGAGAAGACTTACAAGGAAGTCTTCTCCGAGAAGACTTCTCTGGAAGTCTTCTGAGGGGAAAATATTATAATGGTAAAATTGAATACAGTTTTTTGTTTGTTCATAAGGAGTTTGTTGTATTTTCAATAGCCTTTTGGGTTACTTTTGCATTTGATTGAATTTGGGATACACTTTTGCATTTGAAATCAAGTTTTGAGTCATTTTTAACAATTTCTCCTATGAATATTGTTGGAATGTGACTAAATTTTATTTGTTATGTTCTAGAGAACTTCTTACTCATAAGATTTATCATTTTATTTGTTACTGAAAAAGTGAAACTAAGACAATCTGTGTGTATTTTTCAGATGGTCACTGGCCGAGTTACATATATTTTTGTGTTCGTTTTTCTGTTTGTTTATAATCTTATTCTTTCAACATCTTGGTCAAGTTGATTTTTTTAGAGGATCATAGTATTCAAAGTAAACAAACTGAAGTTGCATTTTTTATGTTAGGTCATGGATTATTATTCGATCTACAATTCGTATGTATTTCCGATATGTTGAATGTATTAGTACACTGCAGTGCTATTCCTGGATATAGGTTAATAATTTGGTCAAACAATTTTTTTAATTAATTTTAAAAATTCCAAAAGTTATGATTTTTTTTTAAAATATGAAAACCTATTTTGTGTTCAAAAACGTTATGACAACATATTAAGCATAATTTTCTGTTTTTGTATTAATTTATAAGACTATAGATTTTATTCACTTAAAATAATCAAGTAACCGATTTAAATTACTTAATTAATTAATTTACAGGATATCCTAACATATTTTCCAATATCTTTGGTTTTTATGCTATTAAATTATTGTATCATTTTATATCTATTTATTAATAATTTGAATAGTTTCGTATAATATTAAATAAATAAATTGAAAAAACGACTACAAACACAAACATAAGGACACAACTTTGACGTTTTTGATATTATTTATTTTTAGTTATTTAATAATGATTTTTTAAGTGTGACTATTTAATATATTTTAATGAAATTATAGAAGTTTATGATATTTTCCCATAGCACTTTGGAAAATAAAATGTTATCAAAGATATGTAAATATATTAGTTGTGTTCAACTTCAACTTGTGGATCTTTTTTTTAAATTAAACTAGATTTTAACCCGGACTTCGGTGCTGATATTTTTTCTATTTTATAAATATATTAGATATTATTACAAATGTTATAAATATATAATTTATATTTCAGTGTTATATATTGTGTAAATCTATAATATTATTTTTTATATTTCTTATTCAATATTATTAATATATAGTGATTTGCTTAAAACATTTTACTTTGTTATTAAATTTTATTACTTACTAATATATGATATTTTTTTGATGTTATGATAGTAAGCTTTATTTTTAAAAAATTAAGACTTCAAAATATTAGATTGCTTTATTTTTACAACATATATAAATACTTTTTGCGTGGTGCATTTCAAAAAGTTATTCTTTATTATCTATGATTTATCTTTTGTTAAATTTTCAATATTATTATTTTTATTTTATATATTTATTTTCAAAATTTTATATTTTGTCAAGAAAACTTTGGAAAATTACACCACTATTTTTGAGTTTGGAACATTAAATGAATTTTGAATTTTTTTGTGACTACATCTAATCTATTATATTATAAATAAAATATTTGAATTTTTGGTACTATTTAAAAAAATTCTCAATAGATTTTGTTACAATTAAAATTAAAATTTTATTTTTCATTAATATTTTATATGAATTACTAAAATTTCATAGTTTTCTAATAACATATTTTTAAATAGTATATGAACTAAAGTTTATTATATACTATTATTGTTGTATACAAACATTTTTAAACAATATATTTTTGAGAGTTTCAAAATAAATATATATATATATATATATATATATAAGTTTAACCTATATTAATACATTTATTTTGTTAAAAATATTATATTGTGTACGAATTTTAACCTATTTTAATGATGAGTGATAATTTATTAAAATAAAAAAATTAGAAATTTAAAAATTATTAATTTACCTATTTAATAAAATTTTATCATATTTAATTCATATAGCACAGCTATTTTATATAATCTAGAATATATTTATAAAAAATAGTATAGAAATTTTATTTTCTTATTTTATAACAAAATCTTATTTAATATTGATTTATAATAATATTATATTACTAATTACGAAATTTATTAATGTGTTATTTTCTAAAAAACATTTAAAATTTGAAGTAAGATTTTGTTAGATTTTTCTTAACAGATTTTGTTATAATTAAAAAAAAATTTAGAGTTAGTTTATTATTAATGTAAATAATCAAATATTTCTTATTAACTATTTTTTAAGTGGTCCTACTATGACTTGTTAATAGTAGATAAAAATAGGATATTAATTTAATACTATATTTTAATCCGCACTAAAGCGCGGATGATTTTTTGATGAAAATTTATATAATCATTTTCTCTTTATTTGAAGTAAACTTGAGAATAAAATATGTAATCCGGAGTCCGAATCGAACCCAAACCAAAAATTTTGATTCATACATACCAAGTTCAAAATGTAAGAAATATCATAATGAATCTTGTAGGGTGGTACAAAAGATATATGAACCCGAAGTGTTATTAGCCGAGCCCGAATGGGTAACCTAAAAGATGAAAAGCCCGAAAAAATCCAAAAATCCGGTCCGAGTGTCTAAATAATCACAAATAGAAATATGTACTTCAAATATTCAATTCTATATTTTTTGAAATGATATTTACAAATAAGTATTAAGTTTTAAATAAATATTTTAAATATTCAAATTTATATAAATAAGTATTTACTTCTTATTTTTTGCTTTTAAATTTTAGATTTAACTTTGGACATATTCGTACTGAACCAATATAACCCAAATATGAATGATATTTGATCATCTTATGAATGCGTTATATCTAAATCTAATCCGTACTTACAAATTTACCAGAATGAGACTTAGAATATGATATAAATTAGAATCAAAATTTAAAATATCTAACATGTATTCCAAGGATACCTAAATGCCCAAGCCTAACTTAAAGTGTGTTTTATATTTTTTAGTTAGTTTTATTTTTGATAAAAAATTTCATGTTTGTTGGAATAGTCAGTAAAATTATACTCATAAAAATATCAATAATAATATATTCCATTATATCATTAAATATTTATAGTAACTAATTACTAATATTTTTATCAAATATATATATATATATGTATATGTATATGTATATGTATATGTATATGTATATGTATATGTATATGTATATGTATATGTATATGTATATGTATATGTATATGTATATGTATATGTATATGTATATCTAATTTTAATAATCTATCTATAAGAGTTCTATTTTGTATTTGGTGAAAGTTTTGAAGAATTTATATCTTGCATTTGAATTAAAGTAAAAAATTATATTTATACGGATTTGTAGGCATATATAATTTTTTACTATTAGTAAATAAAATATAATTGATTAGTTATTCAAATTTAGTGTTAATATAACTGAATTGATTATTTTTAAAAACAATATATTAGTTATTTAATTCATTAATTTTAGGTTGGTGTATATATTTAATACTAATTAAGTTAGGTAAAAGTAAAAATAATATGAAAGGTAGTTAAATGGAATAATCCAACCTAAACTATTTGTAAGTAAATAAAAAATAGGACTTTATTTTAATAGAGTAGATATTAGATATATCTGTGTAAATATAGTAGCTTTTTATCCTTTAAAGGGTTTTAGAAAACATGCATTACCTGAAACAGAGAATAATTATGACCTAACTGTTGAATAAATCTTCCTCTATCTTTTTTCGGATCGAGGACTCCTCCTTCCTCCCCAAACCGTGCTTGCATTTTTCATTCCACACGGCATTTTATCGTACTTGATTGATTTTGATGAAAATAATTTGCTAAATTCACAACAGAAACTTTATTAAATATATTACTTTTCTATTCTTGGCTTTTATTTTTTTGACATCAACTTGGTTTTCATTTATTTATAAGAGAATCCATATGTATATTTATTCGTTTTTACATAAATAAAGAAAATGGTGAATGAGTAACTGAAAGCAGACATTGATAAGCGATATAAGAGAATGAGCATTGGTGAACCCCTTTTTGGGGTTCACCAAATTTTTTTAATATATTTTTGTGGGACCATGAACAGTTATAAACCTGAAGTTGTTGTTTTCTACATTAGTGAATCCGAAGAAGGAGTTCATAGGAATAAAATAATAATATTAATTTAATTTTTTTTTTGAAATTATTAAGAATACATGAAACAAATATTAAAATATATTATAAAATTTATGAAAACATTTCATTCAATACATTAAGAGTAGATTACATAAATCGAGAAATTCAAAAACATAGAAAGATTATTCGTCGTCATCACCAAACTTTTGCCAAATGTTTTCTACTAAATCAGTTTTCAAACGATCATGCTTCTCTAAATCTCGAACTTCTCTGCGCATGGCTAACATATCAGCGTCGACATTACCACTGTCTCTGCTTCTCACCTGCGAACTTCTGCTAGACTGTCCTGACTCAAACTCAGATGTATTAATTTGAGCGTATCCGTGTCGTTCGTCCTCTACTATCATATTGTGCAATATGACACAAGTTCTCATAACTTTTCATATCTTTTCCTTGTCCCATTGTAGAGCTGGGTTTTTAACAATTGCAAACCTCGATTGCAATACTCCAAAATCCCGTTCGACATCTTTTCTGGCAGATTCTTGCATTTCTGCAAATTTCTCTGCTTTAGGACCTTGAGGAAGTGGGATGGATTGGATAAATGTTGCCAAATTTGGATAAATGCCGTTAGTAAGATAGTAGGCCATACGATAAGTGTGGCTGTTGACCTTGAACTTGACTTTAGGTGCTCGACCATGTATGATGTCATCAAAAACTGGTGACCGATCAAGAACATTGATATCGTTGAGGGTACCTGGTAAGCCAAAAAATACGTGCCATATCCAAAGATCTTGTGATGCCACGGCCTCTAAGACAATTGTCGGCTTTCCTGAACCACGTGTGAACTGACCTTTCCAAGCCATTGGGCAGTTTTTCCACTCCTAGTGCATACAGTCTATGCTGCCTATCATCCCCGGAAACCCCCGTACCTCTCCAATATTGAGTAATCGTTGAAGATCCTCGGCTGTAGGTCTTCGTATATACTCATCTCCAAACAATTGTATTATTGCATCATTGAAATTTGCCAAACATAAACGTGTTGTACTGTCACCGATTCGGAGATATTCATCATATGAATCTCCTGATTGACCATATGCCAGCATACGTATAGCTGCCGTACACTTTTGAAGTGCAGATAGGCCGTTCCTTCCGCAAGCATTTCGTCTTTGCTGAAAGTATGGAACCTCATTACTTATACATTCGACAATGCGAAGGAACAATGGTTTGTTCATTCGAAATCGCCTCCTAAACATTTCCGATGTGTATGTAGGATTATCCTTGAAATAATCGGTCCACAGCTGATTGTGTCCTTGTTCCCGATCTCTTTCGATATAAGCCCGTCTTTTGGACTTTTTGGGGTGAGCATGAATCACTGAGTCGATGTAATTATCAACTACTTGGTCGACCATTTCTTCTAAAGCTTCATCAACTTCATCAACTTCATAACTTAATGAGGAAGACATTGTTGATTTTTTCTTCCTAACATGACAAATAAGGGATTTGTAATATTTATTATTATCATCTTTTTTTACATTATTGTATCATATATTTGCATAAGCTATATTTTTTTTCATAATTCTACATTATTTTTTCCACATTATATCATCTTTTATTATTATCATTTTTTTATACATTATTGTATCATATATTTGCATAAGCTATATTTTTTTCATAATTCTACTTTATTTTTCTACATTATATCATCTTTTATTATTATCATTTTTTTTTACATTTTAGTATTATAATTTTCTTTTTTCCCATTATATCATATTTTTATTTCACATTAAATCATATTTTATCAAAATCTAGCTTTATTTTAACACTTTTCTATAATCTTTTTTCATTATCACTTACCTTGTGCTTGGGTTGTTGCTGGGTAGTTTGTAGTTGTTTGGTCGAGGTTGTTGGTGACTAGTTTGTTGTTGTTTGCTCGAGGTTGTTGCTGTCTAGGTTGTTGATCTTTGGTCGAGCTTCTTACTCAGTAGTTTGTTGTTTGTTGGTCAAGGACTTCACTCGATGAAGAACTTGGTGAATGTAGTGACAAGGTTCACAATGAGAAACAAGAGCAAGACAATAGACAGTTTATATAGAAACAAGAGCAAGACAACAGATAGAACTTTGTATGTTCAGAGAAGAGAGAAGGGAGAAGGTTCACATTATACAGAAACAAGACAATAGACAGTTTATATAGCCATTTTACTACATCCGTGAATCAAGAGGGAGTTTTTGTTTAGTACATCCGTGACCCAAGTACAGTCAGAACAAAAGCAAAAGACATATATGGTACATAGAAATATATTTTACATCAGTGATGAGGTGTGGAGAGAAACAAAATCCTACACTCACATCAACTCCTACTGCCGTGCATACACTAACCGGAAACATACAAAAACCTTCAACCCGTGACCTTCACCTGCAACCCGTGACCTGCAACACACTGCCCCTTTCAACCCGTGACCTGAAACACACTGCCCCTTTCAACCCGTGACCTGCAAAGCAAAAGAGAAGAGAATCAATAAAGCATGACAATACACAATACATTGATACAAGTCAAAAAAAAAAGTACATAATTAAAACAAGGAAAACAGAATCAGTAAACAAAATCAAAGAAAAACAAAGAAAATATAACAACCTATTACACTAACCAAATCAAAGCATTTCAGAGATAAGCTTATTCTTAAGAGCAACTTCATGATCAGATAGTGTTTCAATTTTTTTGGCTAAGAGACGATCTAGGATTTTTTTATTGGAAAGGGTGTTTTGCTGAGCTAGGATGCTCTGTATATGATCAAAAGCTGCCTCGTTGGGCTTCTTCCGTTTGGCAGCTTTGCTGGCCTTGACACCCGGAGGCCTAACCTCTTCCTCCTCAGCCACCACCTCCGGACCACTTTCCTTCCTTTTCTCCTTCGGCTGAGAGTGTGATCTCCATTTCTGATCGAACCTAAGTTCCCTCCAGCAATGTTCAAGACCGAACTTGGCATTATAGTCATTGAAGAAGATGTCATGAGAAAGCTTCATGACATCATTCTCTGATTGCCCACTTGTCTGCTCCTTCAACGCTTGTTCATGGCATCCCACAAACCTGCAGACCTCTGAATTCACCCTTCCCCACCTCTGCTTACATTGACTCCACTCTCTTGGAATGGAGCCAACGAGCAGAGGACTCGAATTGAAATACTCCTCTATCCTCTTCCAAAACGATCCTAGCTTTTGTTCATTGCTCACTATTGGATCCTTGCTGGTGTTCAACTAAGCACTGATCAGGACAATGTCTTCTTTGCTTGACCATTTTCTCCTTTCCGCAGGTTTAACTAACCCGGGAGAGCTAACATGAGCCTCAGCAGAGTCTAGGTCTATTGGACTGCTCTGCGAAGCTAACAAGTTAACAAACCCGTGAGAGGAGGAGGAGAAAGGGTCCATCGTGTGATTTTGGTTTGGTGTTTAGAGGTTTGTGTGATTTTTAAGGTTTGATTGTTTGTGTTTTTAGAAGTGGAAATCCTATGTTTTAAACTACTTTCGCATTGCTTTATTACACAACAACTACTGAAGTTAATTACCCAACAACTAAACTTAATTACACAACAACTTATTCACAGTTACCATTCATTACACATCAAATCACTTGAAAAAACTCGATAATTTTTAAAACTTGAACCAACAAACAGACACATAATGAATGATAAAGCAAACATCAAGTAGGACTGGTACTCTACCTAGTTCAGTTCATTTAAAGCTCTACTCAACCTAATTGAATTATACTTCACGACTACCTACGAAGTAACCAACACACATTGTTCATTTAAAGCTCTACTCAACCTAATTGAATTATGTCTTCCACTTCAGTTCAGATTGAGTGTTTACCTTTGCTAGTTAGTCGAAGCAGAGCTTCTCCAGGACCGATACTTGCACCGTCAGGTTGTAAACCTCCCCAGTTAGGCGATCAACCTGCAGAGTCATCTCTTTTGCATGTGCCTGAACATGGAAACAATAATTAAAATGAGTTAGTCAAATAAAACTAAGTAATTAAAAATATTTTAGCAAAATATGAGACGATATACAAAAAATTTTACTCACCTGCAGAGTCTCAATCTCGTGTTTGAGACTCGGCACCCATTTCATCACCTCCTCAGCCTCCTCCAGACGCTTAGTCAAGCATTCGATCTCCTCCTGGACACCTATCACCCAAGGCTGACGGTAGTGAAACCCATCAGCCTTGTTTACAACAAAACAAATGTCAGTAGCTGTTTTTAGAAGAAATATATTGAAAGTTAAAAGCAGAAGACACTAAAAGACCCATTACCTCGTAGTTGGCGCACGTGAAGAACCTCTTACCAGGAAGAGTGTCGTACTCCTCCTTGCTTCGAACCTCGTTGATGATTCGCCACCACATGCACACTTTCTCGGAATCCCGTTTCTGAATCGCATGTGTATTGTAGCATGTTGATATACTCCTTTTGCTTCTTTGAGTTTCTTATCTCTTCTGCGGATCCATCTGTGAAAGAAACGAATGATAGAGAACTATCTATTTATATTAAACGAAATAGAAGAAACCATCACGATTAGTTCTTATATTCATACCGACAGTCGCATCGAGTTAACAAATATTCATGAAAACACAAACAAAAAACGAAAACTGATTTGGAAAGTCGAACACAGACTGATCTGAATCAATAAAAACCCTAACTACACTCCTCTACTCGAGTTTCAAATCTAAAGACGATCATCGCCGATTTAAATCAATTAATGTACTCCGATATCGATTTATCACCCAAACCCAACACGTCCAAAAATGATTTGAAATCTGAGAATCGATTTCGAGCATAATATCGGAGAAAATCAACCGTCAGTCTACTCTATGCTCACACGAGGTCGTGGAGAAGAGACTCTGTCGTCGATTAGAACGAACGTACGTCGAAACTACGGCGTCTCGCTCGTATCGCGTCTCACACAGAACCCTAGCTTTTTTTTCCGAAAGAGAGAAAATGAGGACACACACGGGGAAACCCTACTTTCCTCCCCCTCTACGCGGTTTCTTTGCGCTTCCATCTTACCACTTGACAGCGTGCAGCTAAAACCGCCTTTTTTGCATACGTGATTTCAAGGCGGTAAGGCACCGGTTTTTTCGTCGAACACCCATTTTAAATTTCGATTAATTGCATGCGGCTTAGAACTCGAGCAGTGAACCGCACTAAAATACGCTGATGCGCCCTAAATGCTCTCTTAGGTCTTCTAGAGTTTTAACTATATCTTGTAAACAT